>VZTF01003869.1:2707-27329 GCA_013397755.1 Cnemophilus loriae
AGGAGCGGAGTGCCCGGCAGTTCTGCAGCACTGCCTGGCTGGCCACAGTGCCTGGCTGGATCCAGGCTCCATGTGGAAAACACCACCAGCCGCCTCCCCGTGGCACCAGGGGCAGCTCTGGCGCGGTGGGTGCCCCGTGCTGTGCTTACCACGGAGCCGGCGGCTGCTGTGTCTGGGACAGGCGGCAGCTGAGGTGCAGGACTGGAGAGCAGCAGCATCGCTCCCTGCCACGGCAATGCTGCTTCTCCCAGCCATGGGAATCACCAGCAGCCACAGGTTCTCAGGACTCTGCAGCTCCAGTGTCTGGCCGTGCTGAGCATCCACACCACTGGGATTTTCAATCTCCCCTGGGGTTTAGGCATTTCTCCTAAGAATTCTATTATATTTCTATTAAAACTATCAGATTTCTATTACAACTCAGACAAGTGAGTGTGTTACCCAAAGTCCAGAGCCCCAGCTGGCAGATCCAGGTGGGCAGCTGTTACAAACAAGGAATGACAGCTCTGCTCGGGCCTTTTCCCCCCTTGCTGGATGGGGCGGTAGAGAAAAGGTCACGGCTGTACAATTCATCAATAAATTATGTATATTAAAAATGCCCGTTGGATTCTGCTGATTTTTGCTGCTGATGGTCTGCCAGGGTGTGAGTCTCCCCTTCTCTGTGTCCTGCCTGTAGCATCCAGAGCTCATCCCTGCTCTGGCTGCAGCCTGCTCGGAGAGCAGGTGGGCTCTGGCTGCTCCTGAAACTGCCAGAGCAAGGAGGTCCCTCCAGCGCTGCAAAAGGTGCTCGAAAGCTCCCAAACTCACGTGAGATAAGGACGAAGCTGTTCCCACCCTGATGAGGGGTTGCTCAAGAGCAAGGGAGGCACCTGCAGGCGTGGAAGGGGAGGCTGAAGGGATTTTCCTGCTTTATTTACCCCTCGGAGATAAGGGAAGGACCGTGCCCTGTGAGAGCAGTGAATTCTAAGCTATGTGGCTGGTGCAGGCAACTGCTTTGGGTCATCCATCCGGAGGAGCGATGGGGCTGGGGGCGATGCCCGGGGTCCTGAGTGCTCCGGGGTGGCCGTGTCCTCCCGCCCGGCAGCCCCGGGGAGGGGCTGCTCCTCCTGGGCAGCGAGGATCAGTCCCCGCGTCTGACCGAGCCGCCCCCGCCGCAGCCCCGGCCGTGGGTCTGGCATCCCCCAGGTTCACGGCTGTCCCCACGGATGGGGACGCGACACACGCGTGGAGACCCGCTGGTGGCCCTCACGCAGCAGAGGGGACGGGCGGGACCACGAGCGCCGGGGCTGGCGGCGGGTGGCCCTGGTGGCTGCAGGACGGGACAGGGGCCACCCCCACCCCGCCCCTCCTGGGAGCAGCGGCCCCGACTCCACATCCCAGCCCAGCCTGATTATCCCCAATCCACATCCCGGCCGGCGGATAAACAAAGCGTGTCTGGTGCTCCCCGCCCCAGCAGACCCTCCCCGGGGCCGCTTACATATTCCAACAGCTTTCACACTGGGACCATCCCGTCATTAGAGGGTCATTTGCAGGAGCTGTCAAGGGTGGGCCGGGGGCGCGGGGCTGACCCCCGGCAGGAGGCAAAGGCAGGCAGGAACCTGCACATCTGTGCTCCGGGTGATGTAAAATTACATTATTTTGCCTCTTTCTCCGCAGTTTTGCTACTCCTGCTCAAAAACGGTTCCAAAGCAGGAGGATTCACTCCCCCGGCGCCCACCCCGAGCCCCCCTGCCCCCCAGCCCTGCCGGGTGCTGTATCTCTGCCATCTCTGCCCCTCCGTCACGCCTGCCTGGGATCCAGCCGCGGGTTCAAAAGTTGCGGCGGGGCAGTGGGAGGCAGCAGCCGTTCCCTGGGAAGAGCAGGGTGGAAAAATAAAGGCTGGGATTCCAGGGCTGTAAGGAAAACATCAAAGTGTGGACAATGACAATAAAGTCGGGTTTAGGCAAGGATCTGCTGGCGAGCCGGGCTCTGCCAGGCTCGGGCTGTGAGGGGGGACCTGGAGTGAGCAGGGAGAGCTCTGGCTCTGCTCCTGCCCCAATCTACATCGGCTGGGGGACAGAGGGAGCCCAGGCACGCAGGGCAGTGAAGTGGGGGGACAGCCCCAGTCCTGCCACGGGGCCCTGCCCGCGACCCTTCAGCATCCCACAGCTGGCAGGTTTCTGCTCTGGGAAGGGCTGGCTTGGCCAGGGGGACAGCGGGCACAGATTACTTCGGACACACGGAAAGGAAAGAGAGAGAACAAACAGACCGAGGGGTCTTATCACAGGCCCGGGGTGATATTTGTACAAATGGTGCACTAAAGCACGAGCTGGGTCGGGCAGGTGGTGTTTGTCCCGTGACTGGGACACAGAGCAGGACACAGGGACAGGGAGCAGGACACAGAGATGTGGGGCAGGACACAGGGACACCGGCTGTGCTGGCTGCCTGCTTGAGACAAAAAGGGGCTGGGATGGGAAATGCAACGACAAAGCCAACTTGTCCCTGGACCTCCCTGGAGCATCCCAGCTGTGCCTCAGCCACCCACAACTGCCTCCCTCCCTCCCACTGCGCACAACTGGGCTCAGCCCGTGCAAAAAGCAGCTCCTCGGCCTGGGAGTGCAAGTGTCGGGTGAGGAACAGACCCTGGGGAAGCAGGGATCTGCCCTGGAATGCCGAGCTGCTCCTTGCAAGGCTCAGGCAAGCTTGGAGAGCTGCAAACATGAATGCATGCAGGAGATGGATCCAAAACTGTCTGGCTGAAGGATGCAGCAGCTGGGGGAGGGAGGGAGGGAGTGAAGAGTGAAGGACCAGAGCAACTGTATGCTGAGACCACTTGGTCCCACACCACGGGTGAAAAGGTTTAAGGAATGGGCTTAGGACAAATTGCACCAGAGCAGATGTCCACGGGTGTCACATCACCTCATCACAGCCACTGCTTTGGTCACGGTTCTCTCTGCCCTCCACAACTGCCCTGATGTGCCCATGGCCCCAGGGCCCTGCACAGAACCCAGCGGGAGCTCTGACCCTCCCGGACGGACCCCTGGTCACACCTGGCCAGGTGTTTCACGGGGGACGCTCCCTCCCTCTCAATTATCAGGTACGAATCGCTGTCAGAGGCACCCGGTGCTTTGATGCTCCCCTAGATCTGCATAAGCAGCAGATACCGATGCAAAGCTGCCAAAGCTGCCGGGACACAGACAAAGCACTTAACACCTCCAGCACGTGTTACCTCTCCTGCAGGTGGGAGGGAATGGCATTTAAGAGCATTACCTGCAATACCTGACACCCCCCAAAAACCAGGCAGCCACTTTTGTACCGACACCAACTCCCAGCTCCACAAGGCTCCTGCTGCTGCAACAGCCGTGGCAGGTCGAGGCTGAAATCAGCTCGTTTCTCCCCCAGGCTGCCTGGATGCGCGGCCCTCAGCTTGGGCTGGCACCTCCGGGGGATCCCAGGGCCACCCAGGTCAGCCAGGGTCACCAGCACCGTGTCTCCCACCGAAACCACAGCCCTGGGTGACACCTTGGGACGCTGCCCAGACACATAGGCCAGGGGAGGGTGACACCCAATCCTGCTGAGAGAGGTCTCTGTGCAGGAAACCTGCTCACCAAGCGTCCCATCAATCCAACCCTTCCGTTGAAAACCCGCGCTGGAGCAGCAATTCCCAACATCCTGCTTAGGACAGAGCAGGAGAACGAGCCCCAGCACAAGCGCAGGGATTCAGTCCCTGCAGACCCTGCCCAGCCTGTCACAGCTATTTCAGTCTTCCCCCAAGTAGGGGAACTTTGGGGAAGTTACTGTCAACATCGGGATTTTCCTAAACCAAAAACTGCAGCTGCACCACAGTCTAGCAGTGCCATTTTTAACCAAAACCACCGATTTAGCACAGAAAAAAGTCAGTCCCAGCTGCAGCAGCTCCTCTCTAAACCCTCATCAGAACCTAACTGGTGCAGCTGAGACAGATAAAGTCACACCTGAGGGCAATAAATTTGGATTTGCTCCCATTAAGGTTTCAGGGAAACCCTTAAATCTTATCTTAGAGAAATGCAGGTTTATCTGCAGCAATTGCTTTGTTCTGTTACTCATTATTGAGGGTTTGCATATCATAATGTCACCACTGAGCTTCATTAGCAGATATTTAAATGCTATCTACCAAACCTGATTCACACAGACACTCCTTGTGGTTTGGGAAGTCTGAAGTTCAGGCTGTGCCCCACAAGGATTCTCCTCCTTTGAGGTGCCTCCATCCCCCAGCACTAACACAGCAACGTGTCTTACAGACGGCCCAGACCACATTTATCAAAACTCACTGAGGCTATAAATAAAGATATTTGCTCTGGGGACCCAAACTGAACCTTCCCACAGCAAAATTAACTTTCTTGGATGAAAATTCCCATCTCCAGCCCAGACAGACTTTGTTTCTAACCTCCCAGTGAAACCTTCTTCCCCAGAGCTCTTCTCCCTGCCCACCACACGATGAAAAAGAGAAGCGAGGGTAAAGCAGCATGGAAATTGCAGCATGGATCACAAAGCCAGGCAAGCACACGCCAGGAAGAAGGAATTGTTGTTCCAGGAAGAAGGAATCGCAGTGAAGCTGGAGGCTCCTTCTGCTCCCTGGCAGGGCAGAAGGCAGCTCAGAGCCAGGGACCCTCCAAGTGCCTCCAGCTGAACTGACCCCAAATATTCCCACCTGCAGCCTGAGCCCAGCCCCTTGCCAGGCAGGCAAGAGAACACACCTTGTGACAGAGCCTTCTGGAAGCTCCCAGGAGACAGTTTTTGTCACTGTTCTGGGGGACCAAAACTTCCCCCAGGGTCCAGGTGGGAGACAGGGACGTTTGGCCCAGCCCCAGCAGCACAGGGCGTACCTGAGGGCAATGCACAGAACCACCCGACCCATTTTAATGCCTCAGGTTTCTTGCTGGAATAAGGGACAGAAGCCACATTTATTGCATTCATCTCCACACCAGGAGACTCCACATGATTTTTATTTCTCCCTTATATTGCATTTCTGTAACTGTTACAGTATTAAAATGATTAACAAAAGCATAAAACTGGAACCAAAACCAAGGGGGGAGAGTGTCTCCTCCAGCATTCCGAGACCCGGCCCCTGGAACAGGACACGCTCTGCTCTCCCGAGGGAATCAGCTGCCTTTCCCAGGAGCAGGAAGGCACTCAAGGCACGGGCTGCTGTACGCCTGGCTGGTGGGAATCCTCAAGGCAAGTCCTGGTGCTTCACTGGATCAGCACTCCCTGGGCAGGTGTGTTAGATGTCCATGTCGAACTGCTCTTCCTCACCTGCTGGGAGGGACGAAACCAAGGGTGAGTCCTCAGAGCTCCACACTAAATACCAAAGATTTTAGTGAAGGAGCGGCTGGCAGCTGAGCTTCAGAAATGGGGCAGTTCGGGCTTAAAATCTGCATTCAGGCATCAGGGTTGGTGTGCAAATCATCTTGTGAAGCTCTGGTAAAGGTGTCAGCTTGGGAGATTTCCCTCACACATACCAGAGCAGAGGTAGAGAAAATGCCCTTTAAATAATTCATTCTTACCCCTGGATCTCCTTGCAACAAGGAATGTGAAGAACCACACTGGGGACAATCACTGGCACGAACCCAGACAGGCACATTTCACACTCATCATCCCAAGAGCTGCTCCCACAGCCTGACAGGAACCAGCAAGGGCAGCCAGGAGCTGCTCCTGAGGACAGGGAGTCTCTGGGACAGTCACAGCCCAGGGCCCAGCCTGCATTTCAGGGTGCCAGGGAGCCACTTCAGGTCACAACAGTGTGTCAGGCACGAGGCAATCCTGACTCTGGAAAGCTTTTACTTGGAGCGAGCACACAACAAGAGCCTTCAGATCTTTATTTTTAGAGAGAAGATAAATACTTGCACTTGGTAGGTTCAGGTTGCATCATGAAATAACCTCAAATAACTTTAAAAACAATTCTTCAAGAGCAACGTTACCTCGTGCTGCTGCAGCAGGGCCTCAGTGAAGTGTCCCTGTCACAAAACGGGGTCAGGAACAGGCAGGAGGAATTTACAACGCAGGCTGATATTAAAAACCCAAGTAAATCCTGCTCTGAGTTGTAACTTGAAACTCCAAGCAGCTGCAGCGCGGCCCAGCTCAGGGAGAGGCAGCAGCAGCTGCCCCTCTCCTCTCCACAGGGCTCCTAATCCAACAGCAGCTTCCCAAACGCTGAATTAATGGGAATTATATCAAATTACACCTCATAACTGCAGAAGTCACACTGCTGGGGCCCACAGCAGGATCAAACAACTGCGAGAACCTTGTTACCCTGTGACACTGAGGCCACTCTTGACTTTCCAGGAAGTTACTGGAGAATCGACCACAGTTCCTGGGAATCTCCTGGCTCCATTCCAGCTCTGGAATTTCTAGGAACCAGCAGTGCACCTCACGGGCCGCTGGGGTTTTGCTGCCTGCACCTACCTGCGCTCACTTTCTCCTCACAGTTTTGGACGTGGTGGTTTTCAAGCTTCAGCTCCTCCACGTTCGGGCTGGTGACGCCTGGAATGTCCGGAAGGTCGGATGGGGGAGTTTTGGCAACCGGAGAATTGCGGCATTCCATCAAGAACTTACGGTCATAAATAATCCTGGTACCTGGGGGGGACAGCAGCGTGGTCAGGCCCCCCTGCCCAGGGCAGGGCGGGGAGCTGAATGATCTTTAGGGTCCCTTGCAACCCAAAACTCTCAGGGATTCTGGGATGTTTAGGTGGTGACTGTGATGCAGCACTTCACCGCTCAGTGTGCGTCACCTCACCTGACAGCCAGGTACACTGACGCTGTACCTGCCACTGAAGGTGAGACATCAGGTGCCCAAACGCTGCCAGCTGCTGCCCAGGGGCAGCGCAGGGCTCCAAACCCCAGGCAGGGGCTGCAAGCAGCAGACCCAGCCCCTTCCACCTCGCCC
This sequence comes from Cnemophilus loriae, assembly GCA_013397755.1. Taxonomy (NCBI): domain Eukaryota; kingdom Metazoa; phylum Chordata; class Aves; order Passeriformes; family Corvidae; genus Cnemophilus; species Cnemophilus loriae. The sequence continues at coordinate 9,609 of VZTF01003869.1, forward strand.
AAGGTCACACCAGCCCACGAAGCAGACGGAAAACTGAATTTAATTTCCCTCATGACCAGAAGCGGGGCTGGAAGCTGCAGGTGGACACGCAGCAGGGGACAGGACGTGGCAGGGCCGTGCCCCTCCGAGCGCTGCCCGCGGGAATTCCCGCACGGACACTGCCCTTGTGCAGCAGTTACACACACCTTGCTCACGGCTTACACAGATTGTTGGTGCTCCAAGGGTTAGCCAGGAACCACGCAGCTCCAGGCTACCACACTGAGCCTCCGGGCATGGATTTCTAGGAACACCACTGAACACCCTGTTCCTCATAAAGGAATTTCGTGGAAAAAGCTCAAAAACCACAGGCAGAAAAGGGATCCCTCCAAACAGCCCACAGCCTTAACCCAGGAAGTGCTGGAAAACAGCGTTTGCTTCCCAAAAGGAGGCTGCACACCCCTCTGGATCAGGTATGTCCTGCTCTGCTCCTGTTCCAGCCAGAGGGAAAGGAACTCGTCCTTGTGCCCTCCCCAAAAGCGTTAACTAAAGTACACACGTGTGGGCAAACAGCTCCTGCCACCATCTGTCCTGGAACAATCAACTCCCTTTGGTTTGAACACTATAAATATAAAATAAATACATAAAATAACACGTCCGGGTGTTGTGTTCCAGAGAAGTTCTGCCAGGGAGTTCTCAAAACACTGAAAAACCTTTCACTGATGACTCTGAACTGGACTCGTTTCGGGAGGAGGCTCCAACCCAACAGTCAGCTGGCTGGGAGGGAGAGGGGTGTCGAATTCCTGGGAAGCTCGCGGAGGAGGACGAGGACGGGGATTCCTGGAACTGCGGTTCGTGTACCAGCACTGGGAGCACGGAGCTTCCACGTTCCTCCAACAGCCCCGTGCCCAGAGCTCCCGAAAGCCAGGGGCCCGTGGACAGCTGCAGCAGGACACCCAGCAGGACACACAGCCCTGTCTGTCTGTCCTCCAGCAGCTCCGAATCCTCCCTCCAGCAGCGGGGCGATCCCGCACAGGGCCGGGCAGCACACGCTGTCCCCAGACACGGCGTCCCCAGACAAACACGGCGTCCCCAGGCAGGCCGGGACAGCCCCGAGGCTGCCAGGTGGGCACACCCCGGCCTCTCCGCCCGCTCCGGACACCCAGAGCTCCCCGGGGACACAGAGCTGACGGCCCCGGCGGGCTCATTACTGCGCGCCGCTAATTGCTCATTTCTGCTGCGCTGCCCGCGGCTGGGGAAGCCTCGCACACCCCACACGGCTCCTGCAGGTGCTCTGCGGCCCTTCAGCGACTCGCTGCTTTGGGAGGAGGGCACACGCGGCCAAAACAGCCCCAAACCTCAGCTCTGCTGCACGCACAAACCCCGGTGAGTCAGCAGTGTCACTTCCCCGTCGCTCCGATTTCAAGCCCTGGAACCCTGCGGCAGATCCGAGGGACCCACAAAAGCTCCGTCCCCTCCCAGTGTTCAGGCGCGGCTTCACCGTTCCTGCTGCTCACATCCACCCGGGCGGGGACGCAGCGATCTGCAGCGGCATCGGGGGGAAATTCTACCAAAAAAAATCACCCCAAGCCCCGGCTCGGGGGCAGCAGAGGAATCCCCCACGCTGACCCCGTGCCAGGTGCCGTCACCTGGGACTGCGGCCGCTTCTCTCGGGGCCAAACTGCCAAAAAACAAACTCCCAAGGAGGAGATGGGGACGCAAAACCTCTCTGACGGAGGAACCCTCAGCAGAATCAGTTTATTACTCTTATTTGAGGATCAAATCCCTACAGATTCCTCTCCTGCCAGCTCTGAGGCCGCACAGGACCTGGCAGCAGACAAAGAGGGAACAAGCCTGTGCCGCCAGAATTTGGAGCAATTTGGGATCAGAAATACAGAAAAAGGCCCCAGGGTTTGCTGACTGCCAGAGAAAGCAGCAAGTATTAGAGATTAGAATTAATCAGTAACCACGGGGAGCCCGAGGCTGCTCCCCGCCGCGTTCCCCAGCACGGACACCTGGGCAGGGGCCGTCCTGCTGCCCCAGCCCCCCAAACCTCCGCTGAGTCCCGGGGCAAACCGGGGGCTCCCCGTCCTCCTCCCGGGACACAAGGGGAGCGCTCCCCCTCCCCTGCGAACCCTTGCTCAAACCGAGCCCCCCAGGCTTCCCTCCCGCAGGTGAGACCTCCCCGCTCTCCCCGGACCCCCGGTCAGCGGCCCCCCCGCCCGGCCCGGCGCTCACCGCCCGGCGTGGTCCCGAACACGGTGCCCCCCGGCGTGGTGCTGTAGTCGCCGGGCGGCAGCGGGGCCCCGTCGGGCAGGGCGAGGCACTTGCCGGGGCCCGGGATGTCGCGACTGGGCGTCTGCCCCTGGCAGCAGCGGCCCGACATGACGGGACCGGGAGCGGGAGCGGGACCGGGAGCGGGAGCGGGACCGGGACCGGGACCGGGACCGGCGCCGGAGGAGGGACAGGGACCGGGACCGGGACCGGGGTCTGGCTCCGGAGCTGTGGAGCCGCGCTCGAGGGCCGGGCTCTGCCGGCGGGGCTGCGCTCCGGCCGTGGGCTCAGAGCCAGGCCCAGCTGTGNGGCGTAAGCAAATATAGAGGGGGCGGGGCTAACCGCGAGAGCGGGCGGTGTTTCGTCGGAGAGGGCGGGGCTATGCTAATAAGGCTGCTCCGTTCGGGGGCGGGGTTTAGCCCGGTCAGGGGCGTGGCTTAGTTCCAAATGGGCGGGGTCTGGGCGGGACCCCCGCCGGGTCCCCGGGTCCCCTTTTCCTCCCCTTTTCCTCCCCTTTCCCCCCCAGGTACCCCCGGCCTGTGCCCCCCGATTTTGGGGTCGCGTTTCCCTCTGCGCCCCCCGTGCCGCGGGCCCTTCGCCGCGCAGGGACCCCACAGAGGCCCCGGGGGTGTTGGCAGCGCTGCCCCTTCGTGCCCTCCCCTGCCCACGCGGGGTGGCCGCCCTGGGAGGTCCGGGTGGTCTCCGTGGGAACGCTGCGGGGACAGATGTCTGCCCGGCTGGGTGGCAGAGCCCCATCCCAAATGGCTTTGCCTCCCCCGAGGGGCCGCGAACAAATGCGGGAGGAGCCGGGGGGCCACACACGGCTCCGGCGCCCCCCACGCCGTGTCCCGGGATGCTCCGGTGGGGCTGCCCGGGCCTGGAGCTGTGGAAAAATACGGTTTGTCTTAACATTTATTAAAGAAAAGATTTAAAGAGAAGCGGATGCGCGGTGGGAGGGGCGCAGGGTCGGCTGGGCGGGACCCCTGGGCTGGGCGGGGGGAGGCTGGGGAAACCAGGGATGAAACCCTGGCACGAAGCCCCTCCGAGCATCCTTGGGACCACCCTCCTCACGAGTACCCTCTAGAAGAAGCCCTTCATCCCTTCCCTGCTCCCCTGGCCGTGGCCACAGGGCTCTGCTGACCCTCACCGGACACCGGTCCGGTGCTGACATCTGCTGATGGCCGGGATGCCGGGAGCCGGGCTGGATTCCAGCACAGACGCCGGCACAGACGCCGGCAGACGCCAGCAGCATTTCGGCAGCGCTCCGCCTGTGTTGCGGCACCGCGGGGTCACCGCGGCTGTGGCAGTGACTGTCCCCGGGCCGGGGCTTGAGGCTGCCCTCCTGGTCCAGGCGGTGGTGGGACGCAGCCAGCCCCGTCCTGCCCAAACCAGCACCCCGGCTCCAACAGATGGAGCTCGGCAGCCACGCACTGCTCCGGACCCTGGCCCAGGGCCAGCCTCATCCCTGCGGAGCCCTGCGGTGCTGGGGGTCCCCAGGGCATCTCTGAGCACTTCCTACGGGGCAGCGCTTCAGTGTCCGGGGCAGTGGTCTCTTGCCAGATCGCGCTATGGACAGGGGTGTTTCTGCCCCCCAAGGTCCGGTGAGACCCCAGGCAGGCTGTGGTACCCCCCGAGAACCCCCGGGAGCCCAGGCAGGCTGTGGTGCCAGGCAGGCAGCCCTCGCCCTGTGCCAGCTGCTGAATCGATTAGTGGGCACTGGGGCAGGAAAAGAACATTTCCGGCATGGAATGACATCAGCAGTGACCCCCAAGCCAGCGAGGCGGCCACTGCCATTTCCTCCTCCTCCTTCTGCTGGAGAATGGACCGTTATGGGGTCAAGGACCGGGGCAAGGTCAGGGTTTAAGGGCACATCCTGGCTGGGGCAGAGCAGGGCCAGCCCTACCACGGTGTCACCATCCCAGTGCCTGCTCCCGGCAGCACACGGGGACAGGGACACTCCTGCCCCTGGACACCAACTGCCCGGGAGCTGCCTGCAGGCAGGGAACAGGCACTGGGTGCTCTCCCGCCCACAATACCGGCACCCTCCGATCACAGTGCGTTCCTCTCCAGGGCATTTTATCTGCCCACTCCATGGGCAGCTCCCAGGGCTGGAAAGCCCTTCGTCATCCTCATGTGATACGGGGTTATCGCATTATTGCCTTCTAAATCGGGAGCAGAAGTGCCTCTCCAAGGTGTCCGTCTCCCACCAGCACTGCCTTTGCTTCTGACCTGGTTCGAATCACTGGGAGCTGAGCAGGGGTGGCTTTCGGGGGAGGACTCGCTCCCCTGGCAGGGTCCTGGGGAAGGAAATGTGTTTGATAAGCCACGAAATGCCCCAGTCCCTGGTGTGAGAGCAGCCCCGGAGGATGGCAGCAGGGGCAGCTCCTGCCCGGCCCTGCCATCACCGGCCCCACTTCCACCAGTCCCGGCTGGGCTGCGATTACGGGAAGGTTTGCTGAGACAGGAAGCGAATAACCCGAGGGAAGGATAAACTCCTGCCTGGCGGGCTGGCAGCTTTCATCTTGCCCCATCCATCACCTCCCGTCTGTGTGGCTCCCGCGTGGGAAGGCTCATCCCCAGCCCCCTCTGCGCCCCACCCCTCCCATGGAGGCCTGGGGACCCCAGTGCAGCCTCGTGAAGGACGGGATGGTGATGGACCCCATCCCAGTGAGGATGTCCCTGTGCCGCGGCATTTCCACCCCATCCATCTGTGTTTACATTCCCCTCCGATCGCGGCTGCCGATAAGGACGGACCCGGACAGACCCACACCCCCGCTGCCCGCCCAAGGGCTGTTTGTGCAGATAAAAGTTGCCCCATAAACAAGCCCATCCTGCCTTTGGGAAGGGCATCTCCGCCGGCCCCAGCCCTCGGCAGGAAACCCTGGCTGGGACGCCCCTGGCATTGCTGGGGGCGCTCAGCACCCCGAAACGCAGCCCTGGGATGGGCTCTTTGGGTCCTGCTCCTGACACGTGCTAGAAACAGCCTCAATGGCATGGGATCCACCTCGGTACCCATGGCCAGAGCCAGAGCGGGAGTGTTTGACTCCCTCTTCCTCCTCCTCTTCCTCCTTCCCCTCCTCGTTGTTGTTGTTGGTTTTCCTCCCTGCAGACCTTGGGCTGGAAGCAAATACAGCCTGCGGAAGCAAATACAGCCTCATCCCAGCCCGGGGTGAGCCCCAGGAGGGGACCAGGGGGCTGGGGAGCAGGGGTGGGTGCAGTCGGGCAGTGAGGGCACAGCCAGGAGCTTTGGCAGAGGGCACCGGGGCATGCGGGAAGCAGAGGAGGGGCAGGAGGAGGTGGCCGGGTGGCAGCTTGGCCGGTGTCCCGTGGTGTGGCTGGGCTGGCAGGCGCTCCCTCATCCCTGCCAGCTTCCCCAAAGCGGGGCTGGACCCTCACCCTCCCACCCTGCTTTGGGGCAGAGCTGGGAATCCCACGGCCAGGATGCTCCTCTCTCCCTCGGAAAGCCCAGCCTGAAAGCTCATTTCTCTCTGAGGTTATTTCTGTTGTTGATGTTTTGTCTCGACGCTTCCCACACTTTTTGTGAAATCTGGACCCATGTTATTGCGAATTTCTCCCTCCTTCCCCCACCCCAGTTTGCTTTAGCAACAGCTGAAGGAAGACCAGGAACAATGGGAAAGGAGCTGTGAAAACATCTGTAAAACATTTGCAGGTCCTGATGGCAGCATGAGGACTCTCCCGTCTCACAGTACTTGGAGCTGGAGGGAGACGGGACCTGTCAGAAATGAAACCTGCAAGGTTTGAAAGAAATGTCAGAAATTGGGAATAACGGCCTGCAGGCACTGCCCTGCTGCTGCTGCTGTCGCAGGCTTTCCTCTCAGCAATGTAGGAAAGAAAACAGCTTTATTACGATTTATTTTTTAATTTGAAAACATAATTGCACAGGGATCTGGGGGGCAGGAGCAGGACCCGGGATTGCCTTAGTGCAGCCTTTGTCACTGGCTGGGTTTCAGGATCTCGATGCCCCTTTCCCTCATTCTCCCAGTGCTGCCGTGGCCTCAGGAAGAGCTGCAGCCCTGACGAGTGGCCGTGCCCGGTCTCAGGCTGCCTGCTCCGGGCAGGGCAGGGTGGCCCTGGGGCCGGGTCCGTGCCCCCATCTCCTCTCCTCGGAAGCGATGCCAGTGGCCACAAGCCGCGTCCTCCACGGCAGGTTTCCCACCCCTTCAGCCCCCATCTGTTCACCCTGGGGTGCCCCAGGCGAGGAGAGGGATCCCACCAGCCCTGCCCGGCCTCCGAAGGGCACCACAGCTCCTTCCTCCGAGCCGTGTGTCCGTAGGGCAAAACCCTGCGGGAACGTGCGAGTAAACAGGGAGCAGAGTGACCTCAGCCCCGGCTGGGCCGGCTCCGACCTCCCGGGTGCCCGCGCTGCCTCCTTCATCACCATCGAGGCAGGAGCAGGACCCGGGAGCTTCGCTTGGAAAGCAGGACGTGAGTGTTTGAGACGTGGGAGCTTGGAGCCCCTCAGGATCCAGGGCTCACCCCGGGCTGGGTTGGCAGCAGCTGGTGGCACAGGGATTGTCCCCCTGGCTGATGGGGAAGCTGTGCTGGGACAGCAGCCGGCTCAGGGGAGCTCCTAGACGTACAGCAGGGTGTAAACCACCCCAGGTGGACTGCGCAGAGCCTGCTTGAGCCCCGTAAGTGTGGGATACACGCTGCCTGGGGGATATTTGCCATGCATGTTGAGCATGCCTTGGGTAACCCACACGCTAAAAACAGCAGCTTGCATGAGAGTCACTGAAACAGCACATTTTTGTTATTTTTTATTACTCTGACACAGAGATTTTTCCCTTCCTGCCCAAGCCCTGGCTGACAGTGCTGCAGCTCCCAGAGCCGTGCCTGCCTTTGCCGGGGGAGGAGGGTTTATGTGGAGACCAGAGTTTATGTGGAGCTTCCTGCAGGCTTCCTGGGACAGGCAGTACCCAGGGGTTAAAGCTTCATCACAGCCTGTTTATGTGCTGACAAGGAAATGTGGTGACAGAGAATCCCAAACAACTTCAAAGAAAGATTCGTGGATCTGATATGGAAACTATTCCGAAAGTCCAGGAGAGTCTATCACTTCTGTGGACACACAGCCAGAGCAGGACCCATTCCCAAAGCCCAGCCTGGCCCTGTGCCCACCCCAGCGAGCCCAGAGCTCCCTCCCTGGGGAGGGAATCTGGGGTAAAGTGGTGCTCCTTGGGCATCTCCTTCTTAGGCAGAGGGAAGAGCATCACATGGTCCTCATCCATGTCCTTGCTGTCCCCAGGTGTCCTCCCTCGGGATGGACAGGTGAAACCCCTTGAGGGCTCCATGGGCAGTTTTGGTGCCACCATCTGCTGCACTGGCGCTGGCTTTGGACCCTCTGCTGCGATGGGAAGCTGAGGAGGCTGAACCAGAGGGGAGAGGGGGACGCTGGTGTCCCCGCTGTCCGAGTGGCCACGAGCAGTGACACCACTGTGACTCCACCGTGTGAGGGGTTTATCTCGTGCCCTGTACCGGCGAGTATGCGGCCACATGCCAGGGAGGGAGCGAGTTCTCAGCTATAAAAAGCTTGTGTTTTATCCATAGCTGCTACTTGAGCTCTCACCCCTCACTCGCTGTGACCAAGCAGAGCCCGTGTGCCCTCAGATGTGTCTGGGATCAGCTCAGGCATCTGTTTCCTCTCTCCAAACACATCCATGGGCACCAGGAACTCCGTGTGCTGCCCAGCAAGGAGATGCCTGTTCCCTGCATCCCAGCTCTCCCCAAGTAGGGATGTCCCCTATTTGATTCCGATTTTCTATGTGTAAAGAAGTATTTTTAAGTACCCATTGTTTATTCTGTAGCAACGGCCAAAGGAGCTGCTCTGATCCATGGCATAAACATATTTTCCCAGAGTTTTCTAAACAACACTTGACCCGTTGGCTTCCTGTGGCCCTTTGCCAGGGCTGGCTCTGCCTCCCCCACTGCCCATGGCTGTGCAGGTAGAGCCAGGCCAGCGGTCCTGGCCTGTGGCAGGGATGGGAAAGGGAAGAGGATGCTTCCCCTGGCGATAGCCCTGGGCTGGACTATCTCCATCCCTGTGGGGGCTTGGATCAAGGCTCTGGAGCAGCAGGGATGGGGGTCGGGGCTGGGTGAGACCCAGCACCTCCGTGCTTCAGCTTTTCCAGCTGTAAAACTGGGACAAAGATACGGAGCCACGTTACTTCCCCCGCGGTGATGAAAGGCCTGGGACTCTCCCTTCCTCTCCCCAGCCCGGTCTGCTCCCTGGAACGGGGCAGGGCGTCGAGCCCTCCTGTCTGGGAGTGGCACTGATCTGAGCTCCAGAGAGAAGCCATCAGCATGGGGGATTGGATGCCTGCTCGGCCCCTCAGGAGCGCCTGGCTGTCTGTCCTGCTGTGGGCAGTGTGTCCGTCTGTGACTCGCAATGCAGGGGGAGCTCCCTCCAGGGCACGGCGGGCTGAGGGTGGCCAGAAAATGCCACGAGGGGCTGTCTGCAGGAAAACAGGCTGTAAAATCCCTAGGGATGAGTCTTGCAGCCCCTTTGGTGTCTGGGAGCCAGCTCTGCAGGGCAGCTGGGGCTGCCAGGGAAGTGGAGGCAAGGAAGGAAAGAGGAGGCGAGGACGGGAAGCAGAGGTGACGATGGAAAGCAGAGGGAAGGAGGGGAAGCCAGCAGCCACCGGTCACTCAGGAGGGTGGTGGCAGAGCTTGGCATCCTGCCCCATGCCTGGCCTTTGGTGACTCCACACAGCCAAGCCCAAAGCCCTCGTTATCCAGGGACATCCCCACGGATGCTCTTGCTTTACTTTCAGACACAAATCCAGCCCCGTGTGCCTGTGCCCTCTGGAGCCGGGTGTGCAGCCACGCTGGACAGACCACAGCCTCCCTGCACACGCCGTGTCTGTGCCATGGGCCACTCTGGGGCCAGGGCAAACTGCCCTGTGAACAGCAATTCCCAGCTCGGTCCCAGCCAGCAGCAAATGCCAGGGCTGGGAGCTGAGTGAGATCGGATCAAGCCCTTGGCTGAGGGCTTTGAAAATCCAAAACAGCCTTGTAAAGATCGAGCTCATAAAACCAGGGCTTTGCTTTCGTAGCTCATGAATGGGAAGAAATGCCAACCAGATCATTTTTACACATATTTTTTCTGTCTTTGTCAGCATTCCCCCATTTGGCTGAAACTTCAAACTGCCACATTTGGAGACCGTCTGCCTTAGAAGTTCCAGTATTTGTATAAATTACTGATAGGGAAAGATGATCCACTCTGGAGTCTGCCCAGGGGCCCTGGGAACAGCAGTGGGGCTGTGGAGCCTCCCAGGGTTTTGGTGGTTCTCCAGTGCCAAGTGAGTGGGGCAGGAACTGTGGGTGGGGGTCTCCAAACACCAGCACCCACCCAAATTCAGGAAGGGGAGCAAGAAAGATCTCCTCCATCCACTGGAAGGAGGTTCAGGCAATAAATATGGAAGTGAAGTGGTGACTGTGGCCCTGGGTGTCATCTTTGGAAGCGGGGTGTCACCTTGCCAACTCTGCACTGATGTCGGGGCGGGGGGACGACAGCGGTGCCACTGTCCCCACGAGGGACAGTCTGTCCTGCCCGGGGAGAGTCTGAGCACAGAGAGGGGTGCACGGAGAGGGGCACGTGGGGAGGGGCACGGTGAGGGCGGCACAGAGGGGTGGGGGCTCACAGAGAAGGACCGGGGCGCACAGGGAGGGGTTGGTGTGCACGGCAGGGTGCAGGGCGTGTGGAGAACGGGGACAGATGTGTGGGGCTGGGGACACAGAGAGGGGCTAGNTCCCTCGCCCTCCGGAGCGGGCAGCCCGGGGCCGCCCCGCGCCTTTAAAGGCTCCTCCTCCGGCGCGGAGGGGACCCGGCCCCGCCGGTCCGCCCGGAGGGCTGCGCCGGGAGCGCGGAGGGGAGCGCACGGCGGGGCGCGGGGCCGGTGCCCCCTGCCCGGCCGAGATGAGCCCCCTGCCCGCGGGCAACGGCAGCGCCTGGGGGGCCTCCGGCAACTGCAGCGGGGCCGGCAGCCTGGGCCGGCAGTGGGTGCTGGGGACCGCCATCGGCCTCACCGTCCTGGTCACCGTGGCCGGTAACTTGCTGGTCATTGTGGCTATCGCCAAGACGCCGCGGCTGCAGACCATGACCAACGTCTTCATCACGTCGCTGGCGTGCGCCGACCTCATCATGGGCTTGCTGGTGGTGCCACCAGGGGCCACCATCCTGCTGAGCGGCCACTGGCCCTACGGCACGATGGCGTGCGAGCTGTGGACCTCGCTGGACGTGCTGTGCGTCACGGCCAGCATCGAGACGCTGTGTGCCATCGCCGTGGATCGCTACCTCGCCATCACGTCCCCGCTGCAGTACGAGGCGCTGATGACCAAGGGCCGGGCACGGGCCGTGGTGTGCCTGGTGTGGGCCATCTCTGCCTTCATCTCCTTCCTGCCCATCATGAACCACTGGTGGCGGGACGGGGCGGACGAGCAGGCGGCGCGCTGCTACGACGACCCGCGCTGCTGCTACTTCGTCACCAACGTGACCTACGCCATCGTCTCCTCCACCATCTCCTTCTACGTGCCCCTGCTTGTCATGATCTTCGTCTACGTCCGAGTCTTTGCCGTGGCTACGCGGCACGTCCAGCTCATCGGCAAGGACAAGGTGAGGTTCCTGCAGGAGCCCCCCAGCCCCACGTCCCGGAGCAGCCGGCGCAGGCGGCCCTCCCGTCTGCTGGCCATCAAGGAGCACAAGGCGCTCAAGACCCTGGGCATCATCATGGGCGTCTTCACGCTCTGCTGGCTGCCTTTCTTCGTGGCCAACATCATCAAGGTCTTCTGCCGGTCGCTCGTGCCGGACCAGCTCTTTCTCTTCCTCAACTGGCTGGGCTACATCAACTCAGCCTTCAACCCCATCATCTACTGCCGCAGCCCCGACTTCGGGAGCGCCTTCCGCAAGCTGCTGTGCTGCTCGCGCCGCGCCGACCGCCGGCTCCACGCCGTCTCACAGGACCTGCAGCGCTGCCCCTGTGCCTTCAGCCCTCGGGGGGGCCCTGCAGAGGACAGCAAGGCGGCTCCCGGGCGCCCCGGGGAGGACGGCGAGGCTCGTGGCAGCGGCAGCAGAACAGAGGAGAGTCCTCTGCCCCAGGGCAGTGGCCACCGGCAGCGGCCCATGGGCGAGTCCCGGCTGCACGCCGCGCAGACCGCGCTGTGTTCACAGCTGGATGAGTAGGTACCTGTAGGCGTTTGCTCGGGAGGGGCTCGGGAGGTCCGGCCCAGCCCTTTGGGGTGTGATTGGAGGGGGCTGTCAATGGTGGGACTGTGCTCTGACAGTGCCGTGCAGAGCCGGGGGAGCACGCAGACAGCGCAGTACATGGGAGAGGCTCTGGGGGGTGGGACTGGGAACCACTGCCCTCTTCCCTGATGTTACCCTAAAACTCTGGCCCCTCCACTGGGCTGCAAAATTGGGATCCCAACCAGTCCCACTCCAGCCCGCCAGGACCGGGTCTGCTGTTCCTGGGTAAAGGAAACACGGGCAGGGAACAGGGAAGCAAACCAGATGAGCAGGAATGTGTCCCAAAGCCTGGGATTCCCCCCTTCTCCTCCCGATCCCACTTCCTGCTGCTAAACAAGGAAAACGCGGGGAGCCCCTCCAGAGCGAGGCACTGCGGCTGCCGTCGCCGCTCTGGGCTCTGCAGGTTGCTTTGCCCTCCAACGGTGTAAATCTGGGAACGGAATTAATTTCATCCCGCTCCGTCCCTTGACGGGAAATGCGCTCCCGGAGCCGGCAGCCCGCACCGCCCTGGGGGCTGGCAGGGGCTGGGAGGGGTGGCAGGGACCCCCATGCCGTGGCTCTGCCCTGCCGGCACCCTGACACGGATTTACACCTCCGAACTGCAGGGCGGGGTTTTTTCGCACTGAGTTTTTTTATTAGTATGACAAAATTGGAGTTATCCTGGTTCCTGTGGACTTTAACCGTGTTTGCCTCCTGACGCCTGAGGGCAGGAGAGGTTTCCTGCCGGACTGCGCGGGCAGCAGAGATGTGCAGACAGCGGTGCCGGAGGTGTTCCCTGGGAAGGATTCGCCCATGCTGGGAGCACGGGATGGTGGATGGTGGGAGGGTCTGGGCTCTCACCCCCTGCGCTCCCCTATTTCAGGTTTGCTGGCGGAGAGACGCCCGCGGGTCCGTCCGACTGACTGGGAGCAGCCGAGAGCTGGGAGGAGAGTGTTTCCACCGGCCGGGTCATCATCCCTCCGGCCTCTCCTCTGCCCGCGTTGGCCGCCGCCCTCCCCGGGGACCACAGCCCGTGGCCAGCCCCAGGCTGCTGCCCGGGTTCGGGCACGTGAGTCCGGTCAGCCCGGCCACAGCTGCCGACACCTCCCCACTGCCCCGAGAGCTTTAACCCTCCTTGGGCTGCTGCCTCCTTGGCTCGCTGCAGCTCCGCACCTTGTGCATGGTGCTCCTGGATCCCTTGTGTGCCTGCTGGGGTGGTGGCTGTGGGTCCCTGTCCCCAGCTGTGCCTGGTGGGTGACACTGTGTCACCTCCCACTCTCTTCTTGCAGGGCCGGGGTTGGAGAAGCAGCACCAGGGGTGACGGCTCTGGCTGGACCCTCCAGTGCCTGCACAGACCCGGAGAGGAGGAGGATCTCCCTTGGGAACGCTGGTGGTTTTGGGACAACACCAGCTCCTTCGTGCCATTGGTGCTGGAGACCTGGAGCTGGGGAAAAGCTCTGGAGCTGTTCGCCAAGGGGCAACACAGCCTCAGGAATCTGTGGACAGGGGACAAACTCCCACCTGGGGTGTTCCAGCGTGGCTGGCAGGGGGATATGGAGACTTCCAGCTCTGCTTTCTTGAAGGACGAAGGACCCTGTCGTCCCAGGCTTGGCCAGTTTTGGGCAGTCTGTTGAGAAGGAGAGAAGAGCCTCCTGCAGGCTCAAGCCCTTCCCAGGATTTCCATCCCTGTCCCAGCTGCTGCATTCCAGGAGTGAGTGCAATTCCAGGAGTGAGTGCAATTCCAGGAGCTGCAGCGATGCCTTTAGTGAAGGAAAAGCTCAGGGGAACGAGGGGAGCTCCGAGCACGGAGGACTTCCATAACCAGGGAATTGCGATCTTGTCAGATCTCTTGCAGTTTCTCCCTCTCATTTAGGACAGATGTCCATGTCCGTGTCCGTGCCGCTCGGGGACGCGAGGTGGATTCTCATCTCCTGTGTTCAGGCGTGCCCTGCCCACACCGTGCAGCACCTTTGGGCACAAGTTGGTGTCAATGCGTTCAGTGGCTGTACAGTTCTTGCCCTGGTTTGTGTCCCCCCTGCCGTGTGAAATAAACCTCTGAATCTCTGCGGTGCCTCCGAATCCGTCCCGAGCAGAGGGTGCTGCTCCACGTGCTGTTCCCGGGTGGCTGCCTGAGGTTTGGGGGGGTCCATCCCCCCTCCCGGGGCTGTGGCTAGCAGGGAAAAGCCGGGCTCTGGGCATGCCATGGTGCTAGCCCCCAGCCCTGCCACATGTTCCCACACCCCAAGAGGGCAGGCGGAACTGTCGGAGGTGCCCAGTGCCACCTCCTGGTGCCAGGGAAATCCCAGCTCCTGCACAGGAACTGGACCCGGGATGCTGCAGGGTCTCCCCTGCTGGGATCCTTCCTTGCTGTTGTGCTTTTAACACCCTGCAATGACGTAATCACTAAAAAAAGAGAAGAAATGCAGCTCGGGGAGTGCTCCCCATTCAGAGCCTCAGACCCTGGTCTAGTGACACTTGGGGGGCTCATCCCCGATCCCAGCAGCTGATCCTGAGCACAAGCAGGTCCCGCATGTCCCCCATCCCCCATGGCCTCATCCTCCACTGAGGGATACAGTCCAACCCAGGCCACGAGCTGCTCATTAGGCCGCAGGAACCCTGTGTTAATGAGTGACTTCTCAGGCTGGGGGGGGTAGGGTGGGCTGACTCAGGGAACGGGGGTCCCGGAGAACCGGGGTCCCAGGGGCCGGTGCTCTCGCTGGCAGGGCCGGTGGCCTCGTCTCTAATCAAGCTAAAGTGGGCTCAGGTGGGCTGTAGGTGCTGCTGGGGGGTGTGAGGGGGTGGTGGGTGCTTCGATGCCACCTCCACACCCACGCACCTGCACTGCATTCCCAGCCTGCACCTCCCGGGATCCCCCTGTCCTTTATCAGCAGTCGCTGTGAGGGCAGGGGCTCGTTGCTCTGGGGGTGTTGTTGTCTGCGGTGCTGGATTTGCTTTGGAGGATGACCAGCTCGTTTTGCTTCTCCCGGTCGCTGTCAGAGGATCGGCCCGTGGCTGCGCTCTGGGGTACGGAGCTGTGAGCCCCGGGATGAGACCAGGAGTGAGCTGGGGGATGGCGGCTCTGCTCTGCAGGCAGGCTAGGTGTGAGCCCCCCTTCCCCACCGAGCGTGCACCTGGGAAAGCCTCCCTTGTGTTTTTGGGTGGGGGGAGCACCTTCCTTTTGCTTTTGGGAGGGGCAGCCTGTGCGCGCACAGACCCCGCCGTGTCTGCCAGGCTGCGAGCTGGGCACGGGCGCCCGGAGCTGCGTGCTGAAGGAGGACGATGACTTCCTGGAGCACCTGGTGCTGCTGAGAACGGTGAGAGCCGAGCCCTGCGCGGGGCCCCGCCGGAGCCCGGGCCGGCGGCTGCCTGCCATGGGCTCTGTGCTCGGCCCTGCAGATCTGCCTGGGGGCTGACGCCAGGGACGAGCTGCACGTGGTGGCTGTGGATTCCAAAAACGCCTCCGGGCAGCACAAGCCGGTGCCCATCGCGGCGCTGCGGAGCTCCCTGCTCCCCATGGTAAGGGCAGCCCCACTCACGGCCCCTGCCCCGGGGTGACAGCGTCATCTCGGGCTGGGGCCGGGGGTCTCTGAGCTCCGGCTCTTTGCAGATCACCCTCAAAGGTCTGGAGCTCGTCCCTCCCGTCACCTTCGTGCTCCAGTGCGGGGCTGGGCCGGTCTATCTCAGCGGGCAGCGCGTCACCCGTGAGTGTCATCAAGCCGCGGGCTCGGGGGTGCTCCGGGGTCCCCCGGCTGCTCTGCTGGCAGCTCGTGCTCGCCGCTGTGCCCCGGGGGTGGAGCGGGGGCTGCGCGGGGGGATCAGCGCCTGTTTGCAGCTGCAGGCCGGGCACGGTGGTCTGTGCCAGCTCCTGCTCTGCTGCCACGGGGTGGGAGGGTGGCGGCGTTCCCACCCCCGGTGTGGGGTGGGGTTTGCGGCGGGGGCTTCACTCCCTGTGGGCGGGTCAGGGCCTCTCCTGCTGCAGCCCTGCCTCTCCTCTCCGCAGTGGAAGATGATTCCATGTCTGAAGCCCACGAGGAAGAGCTCTCGGAGGAAGATGCGGGTGATGAGGACGACGATGGAGCTTCATAGGATAGGGGCAGCTTGGAGACGGCTTTGGCTCTGGAGCGGAGCTGGTGTGGTGGTGGGGGCACCCTGTGCTGGGAGCTGCCAGTGCCCCGTGCCAGGGGCGGTGGGTCCTTGCGGAGGGACACAAACTGTCCCGGCTTTGAGTGTCACCCTTGTCTCCTCTCTGCTTGTGCCTCCCCCTGCTCGGGGCTGGTCCCGTCTGCTCCCCCAGGCACAGCTCAGCCTCTCCTGCCTTTTTGCACAGGCAAATTCCAATTAATAAATGCGGGAATGCCCTTTCGTGCATAAGTGACCAATTATTTGATGCATGAGCACCCCATCAGCTCGCCCACGAGGACCCAGCTCATCACGTGAGGGTTAAACAGTGCAGACTTGAGCACAGGTGTGAGCGCCCCAGTAAGGTCCTCGGGTGCCCAGTTGAGCCCCCGTTATCTCAGGAGCAGAGAGGGCAGGAGGGAGCATTTCCCCAAATACCTTTTAATTATTTATGTTTTCTGCTGTCTCAACACCTATACTATGCTAAATAACACAATTATTGTGCTAATTGCAATAGCTTAAAGCAAGTTAAATGTCCCCCAGTTGAGGTGGGATCTGAGGATGTATCGTGGGAGGAGGCTTCGGCAGATGGGGATTTATTTATGGTTTGTTTTTTAATCCCTGCTGCTGCTGGGCTGCTGAAGTCCCTCCCTGAGCAGAACAAAGCTGGGCTGGCTGGTTCTGTGGTTTGGATTCAGCAGCACACGTTTGACCGGAAGAGCTTTATTGCAAGTCTGTCTCCGAGTGTCTCCTCTGAGGTGGGTGCCTTGCAGACACACGGGGAAGCAGGCCGGGTGTGCGGAAGTTGGTCTGAAAACCCAATTAACGCAAATTTGGACCGCGAGGCTTTTAGGGGGCTGTTGGGATGAGTGATGGAAGCGCGGCTGGGGCAGCTCACCTGGGGGCTTCCAGTACGGGTCAGCCCCCTCGGCCTCGCACCCCCCTGCACACGCCCTGGTACCCCACGGGCTGCACCCCCACACCTGGACATGCACCTGGCTGCACCCACAGGCACCTGGGCACCCTGAAACGCCTGCACATGGCCCTGCACCAGACCACACACACACCTGTGCATGTACACCTGTGTGCACACACCTGTACTCATCTGTACTCACACCTGTACACACCTGTGTGTGCACACCTGTATGCACCTGTGGACACATGAACACACCTGTACCTCTGTGCACACCTGTACATACATGTGCATGTACACCTGTGCTCACAGGTACACACCTGTGCACACTCACTTGTGCACACCTGTCCACATATGTGCGCCCCTGTACTCATCTGTACCCACACCTGTGTACACCTGTACCTCTGTGCACACCTGTACATACATGTGCATGTACACCTGTGCTCACAGGTACACACCTGTGCACACTCANCGGCTCGCCCCGCCGCGCTGCGCCTCACGGTGCTGCACCGCGCCCTGGCCGGCGCCGACAAGTTCCTGGGCCGCGCCGAGGTGGAGCTGGCGGCGCTGCGGGACGACGGCGACCGGCGGCACACGAGGTGCGACCGGGGGGGCACCGGGCGGGGGGCTCTGTGCCCCGGAGAGAGGGATGGCGGGGACCCTCAGTGTGCGGTGGTGGCTGGGGAGAGGTTTGGGGGGGAACCTAAGCACCCCACGGGAGCC
Source organism: Cnemophilus loriae (assembly GCA_013397755.1). NCBI lineage: Eukaryota > Metazoa > Chordata > Aves > Passeriformes > Corvidae > Cnemophilus > Cnemophilus loriae. The sequence goes on from VZTF01003869.1 coordinate 26,852, forward strand.
AGCGGCAGGGATGCGAGGGCTTCTGTGTCCCACGGGAACTGGGAACAGGGATGGAGTGGCCCCTCCGGGTCCTACCGAGGCTGGGGAGGAGTTTTCGGGGGGTCTCTCAGCCTCACGGGGGCCAGGGAGAGGTTTGGAGGGGACCTGTGCACCCCACGGAGGTCAGGGAGANACCCTTTCCGGGCGCTCGCGAGAGGGGCGGGGCGGGGCGCCCCGGGTGTCGCCGCCGTTCCCGGCGCATTCCTGGTCCGTCCCCGGCCGTGCCGCTGCCCTCGCTGCCATGGCGAGCGCGGCCGCGGGCTGGTCGCCCACCCACGTGCGGGTGACGGTGCTGCGGGCGCGGGGGCTGCGCGCCAAGGCGGCGGCGGGCGGCAGCGACGCGTACGCGGTGATGGCGCTGGGCCGCGACAAGTTCCGCACGTCGGTGGCCGAGCGGTGCCGGGGGGAGCCGCTGTGGCGGGAGGAGGCCACGTTCGAG
>VZTF01003869.1:27336-40400 GCA_013397755.1 Cnemophilus loriae
GGAGGAGGCCACGTTCGAGCTGCCGGCTCGCCCCGCCGCGCTGCGCCTCACGGTGCTGCACCGCGCCCTGGCCGGCGCCGACAAGTTCCTGGGCCGCGCCGAGGTGGAGCTGGCGGCGCTGCGGGACGACGGCGACCGGCGGCACACGAGGTGCGACCGGGGGGGCACCGGGCGGGGGGCTCTGTGCCCCGGAGAGAGGGATGGCGGGGACCCTCAGTGTGCGGTGGTGGCTGGGGAGAGGTTTGGGGGGGAACCTAAGCACCCCACGGGAGCCAGCGGCAGGGATGCGAGGGCTTCTGTGTCCCACGGGAACTGGGAACAGGGATGGAGTGGCCCCTCCGGGTCCTACCGAGGCTGGGGAGGAGTTTTCGGGGGGTCTCTCAGCCTCACGGGGGCCAGGGAGAGGTTTGGAGGGGACCTGTGCACCCCACGGAGGTCAGGGAGAGTGATGAGGGGGCTGCTGTGCCCCACGGGGGCTGGGGAGGAACTTGAGGGGGGTCTCTGTGCTCTTCAAGGGCGTGAAGTTCTGTGAGGAGCCCCAGCTCCCCGTGGGATGTCCCTGTTCCTCGTGGAAACCTCTGTGCGCCACAGGCGCGTGTGGATCTGGTGGGAGACCCCTGTGCCCCCGCGGGAATCTGTGTGTCCCGCAGACTGGGGGCCGCCCTGTGCCCCAGAGGGGTGGGGGGCTCTTGTTCCCCACAGGGACCCCTGAAGCCCCCTACGTGCCCACGGGGTGACCCCTCGGAGCAGGGTCCATCCTGGTGGGGCCGAGCCCCCATAGCTGGGGAGTGCCTTCCCCTGGAAGAGGCTGGGAGCTCAGAGAAGACTCTTCCAGCCAGTCCTGCCTGGTCCTTGGGTTGGATTTTTAAATGTTTCCGTGCGAGTGCTGGCGCTGAACGGAGGAAAGAGCCAGCCTGACCCCCGAAACCTGGTGTCCTCGGAGTGCTGCCTCCTTCCAGCGGGGAACGAGCTGCCGTTTATTTATTTTTCCTAATAAACGCTTCACGCGTGCCAGGGAGGATAATTCCATGTTCCACGGACCGACCCCGCTGCTGTCAGCAGGGCTCCGAGCCGGCGGCGTTGCTGCCCAGCGCCAGCTCTGTGTCACGCCCGCTGCTTTGAACACAAACACGGCGACTGCGAAACCCAGGGGTGGTTCCCGGGAGGGTTTTGCTGGGACTCAGCAGCCTTGTAATGTGCTGGTGAGTCACCTTCCTCCCCTGGCTCACCTGAGCACCGCCATGGAGCTGGCACTGCTTGTCAAGGCTTAATTAGGCCGAGGGTTCATTGAGGCCGTGTCAGGCGCTGCTGTGTTTACACTGCGGAGCCCCTTGGTCAGCAGAGCTCGGGGCCGGTGCCTCGGGCTCCCAGCACGTTCCTCTGCGTCTGGGCAAAGGAAAACTGAGGGGGAGAGAAAATGAAAATACAACTTCGGTACTCCTGGGGACATTTCTCACATTTTCAGTTGTCCCCAGCCCTCGATTTCCTGTTTGAAGCCTGTTCTGTTCTTGCTGCCGTGGTGACATGTAGCCACAAAGGGCTAGTTTTGTTTGGTAAACAGGTGTGTGTTGATTGACGGGTGCTCGCTAACACGATAAATGCCATTAATGAGATTTTTTCGTGTTTTGGGGGGTTGTCAGTCCGTGATTTCCTTTCAGCTGGGGCTGAGCTGCCTTTGCTGAACACGGTGTTTGCCTGTGGCTCCCGGGACACACGGGATCCATTGTGGCACCGAAGCCCTGCGAGCACAGGATGCTCCTGGAAATCACGGGTTTGGAACAAAAGTGCCCAGTGCTGGCTCGAGTTAAAGGCAAAGGGGTTGTGATTCCCGGGCTGCTGCAGCTTCGGGGACTGGGCAGAGCCTCAGTCTGCTGATAAAACCCCTTCCCAGGTCAGAGCATCTGACTGTAGCTCAAGTGTTCATTTAGAATCACAGAATCCCAGAATGGACCTTAAAGCCCATCTTGTTCCACCCCCTGCCCCGGGCAGGGACAACTTCCACTAGACCCACCACTCCAAACCTGGCCTCGAACACTTCGAGGGACAGGACAGCCACAGCTTCTCCAGGATCAAGGCCTCACCACCCTCAGAGGGAAGAGTTTCTTCCGCATTTCCCTCTGAAGTGTCTGTGGCAGATTCCTGAATCCATCTCCTTCAGTTATCCCCATTAGTTTTGAATTTTCTCTGGAGCAAATCGCCTTTTCCTGTTCTCTTCTTTGCTTCCAGTACACCCTTGGAGGTTGAAGTGCAAATTTTGATGGCAGGGCACATTTGCATGCTCCATTTGCTTCCTTTATTTTCCCATTCCAGCTGGTGAGGAGGAAGAAACAAAGCAGTTTCCAGGCAGCCTTTCCTCTGGGTTCTGTGGGGTCGGGAATTCTGCGGTTCCATCGACAAACAAAACCACGCTAGTGTGCAGTGCTGATAATTCTCTTTGCTGGCTCGAATGTGGTTGGAGTGTCGCTGAGTGGTGGTTGAGGGCGTGTGGGTGGTGGGGTTGCGGTTTGGGATGCCCCGGGCACTCCCCACACTGAGCTCCACGTTCTGGAGCTGCGTTTGGGGACGGAGAAGGCTCTGTGTGAGCAATGTCCTTCCTGCTGCGTGCCAGTCAGGAGCCTGGGGAGGTGAGTGGAAATCCCCCGCGGTCTGTGAGGCTCGGGTTGGCTCTCTGGTGTTGATTAGGGGTTGCTTGGCTAAAGAGGCATTAAGGAGCTGGAATGAAAGGTATGAGGGCGTGGGACGCGTGCAGCTCTGAGGCTGCTGCTCTGCTCCCACTTCAAAGCCGTGGCCCCTGCCAGTGTCGGGAGGAGAGATGAAAGGGCAGGGGAGAGTGGCTGAGGTGAAATACAGGAATTCCGTGTTGTGTTCCTGTTTTTTCTCCTTTTTTTTAACCCTTCCTGATCTGGGTTTTAAACCAGGTCTTACGAAGAGCTTTCTGTTTACGATAAGGAATGTTTTCCTTGGCACCTGGGGCTGTGACCGGGACGTTGCCATAAGATTAAAGGCTTTCTTTTCCTGCACTGTGGGCTGATTTCATTTTTCAACCATAAGCACCCTCTGTGTTCCCAATTACTGGTGGTAAAAGAAATCTCCTCGCTGCTGCAGGTGGTACAAGCTTCGCTCCAAACCAGGGAAGAAGGAAAAAGAGAGAGGGGAGATCGAGGTGGATATCCAGTTCATGAGGAGCAACATGACAGCCAGCATGTTTGACCTGTCCATGAAGGACAAGTCCCGCTCTCCCTTTGGGAAGCTCAAAGACAAGCTCAAGGGCAAGAGGAGCAGCGGCCTCTCGGACACGGCGTCGGAGATTGTCCCCAGCACCTCCCACTCCCCTGCTGACAGCGAGGATGAGGCAGTGGAGAAGGAGAAGAAGAAATCCAAGTTCAAAACGCTGTTCTCCAAGCCGGGCCTGCAGAAGACGTCCCTGTCCCAGTCCATGTCGGTGCTGCCCACGCAGCAGCCCAGCACCGACAGGGTTCGGCTGCGGCCCAGCGACTTCCGTGCGCAGTGGGATGACGAGGAGTCCGAGACCTCCCCGACCTCAGAACGTGAGTATGGGTACAAAGCCTTCCTCTGAACGGTCGTTTGCACTTCTCACAGCACTGGTTAAATTCTTCTTTCTGAACAAATCCATGGAAAGTCCCTCCTGGCGCTGAGGCTGTCAGTAGTGTCAGAGAAAAGGTTGTTCTTGCATCTTGAATTTCTCCCTGTTTCTCTTTTTTCCAGGATCCTTTGAAAATGCCCTGGAAGAGAAGCCAGCTCCTTCTCCTCTGTTTAAATCTCGTAAACCAGCCTTTTTGGACAGTAGGCAGCTAGCCCAGGGAACCACTAACCACAACAAAAAGGATGGGCTCTCGTTGTTCAGTGGCCTTAAATCCAAAAGTGATCCCATTTCCAAGTCTAGTCTGTGCATCAATGGCAGCCACGTTTATATGGAAGAGACCACGACGAAGGACAAGACTCCAGCCTCCTCCCCCTCTCCTCACAACCTCAGGAGGAAGCAGCTCTTCGCTTCGGAGGAGAACCTGTCCTCCAGGTCCGCTAAATCACCCGAAGAGATGCGGAGAACCTCTCCTGGCCAGGCTTTCTCTGGATCCACATCCTTGGAGACCTTCAAATCCATGACTTTGCCGTCATACAAACTGCTCAGCAGTGAGGAGCATCTGGACACCAGCGTTCCACCAAGCGTCGAGGCTGTTAGAGAGACCAAAAAACCAGAGCACAAAAAGTCTGCCTTGCTCTCCCTGGTCACTGGGAAGAAGGAAGCGGTGAGGAGCAGCGATGCTGAGATTATTCCCGACAGGACCCTGCAGAGTGAGGAAGATACAATTCTGGAAGAGAGGAGTGAAGAGGAGGCCAAATGCTCTGAAGTCCCAGCAGATTTGGGCAGAGGGAGCTCGTCGGGAGACGCTCACCACGCGGAGGAGGCCGTCACAAACAAGCAGCTGCTCAGCCCTTGTGAGGAGGAATGGAAACCTGAGAAAGCTGCGCCAGCCAAGACCAAAGCTGTGAAACCCAGGTGAGTCCAGCTGCTGGCAGGAGTGGGGATGGGCAGCGGTGGTGGCAGGTGGCAGCGGGCTGTGTCCTGCCACACCTGGGCTCAGGTGCTGCTCCGCGGGTTTTGCGCTGGCGTTGGGCGCTTTGACAGCAAATAACAACTCCCAAGTTCTTTCTCAGTGTGAAAAAAAGATGGATATAGGTCTGCTCCTTGTAAGTGATGCTGAAATAGTGGTTCTCTAGTGCAGGTACTGTAGGGGTGATTTTCCTTGCTGGATCTCTTGCACGAACTAACTCTGTCTGAGCTGTGTGACTGCAGCCTCCCTAGGGTCTGAAATGCCCCTTCTAACATCTCTGCTTTCCTCTTCCCTTCTTGGCTGTGGTGTTCCAGAGGGTAGCCCTGGAGCCCTTCTGCTTTTGGCATTATTCACAGCAACATAAAGGGATTTTGTGTGGATTTGTACATGAGGTTTTTTTGGAAATTCTGCTCCTTTATCCTTCATACACATATATATATAAATTGTGTTTGGGGTTTTTTTTATATATATATAGGTGTGCCTTACTAATAAGGCTGTGTTTTGTATGTGTCCCTAACTCCTCATTTTCAGTGCTTCTCACGTTTAAATTTCTTGCCTGTGCAGTGTTTTACATACTACTAAACCTGCTTGGGGTGCAAAGAGATGATGCTTAAAGCAGCAAAAACAAGCTCTGCAGCAGAAGAGTTCTGACTAAGTCCAGTGCTTGGTAAAGGTGCAGTTAAGGATACAAAGTCTCGCAGACCTCTCTCTGAGGCCTCTTCAAAGTACAGCTCATCTCCAGTGGCAGAGCTGATGGAGGCTGGTGCTAAAGCTTGTCTGTTCCTGCCTCGTGTTGCATCTGCAAGTGACATGCGAGTTTTTTGTCCCTTTTTGCAGGCTGGGCCTGTCTCCAGAGGAGGAACCCAAAGCCACGCTTCCTACTCTCGCACCTGACCCCCTCCCTGCTTTTCCCTCTGTGCACCGTATCAGCAGTGCAAATAATCCTTTTATTTCTAAAGTGGGGCAGACAGTCCGAGTGCCAGACTCTGGAAACATCACTAGTTCTTCTGCCTCTCTCACTTCTCCTGCTTTTGCTGCAGAGCTTTGGAATGACAAGAACCCCTTTACTCCTGAGTGGGACAGGGCATCCAGAGCCCTGGATCCCGACAGCATCGCCCGTGTCCCTTCATCCCATCGTCCTGCAGCCTCCGTTCCCAAAGCGCCCCTTCCTGGGCAGGTCTCTGCTAGGGGCAATAACCCTTTTGCTGCTGACTGGGGGCAGGGTCCTGAGAGCTCTGACACGGAGCCTTCCCGGGGTCTCTCTGGCCCACCCACACCTTCTGTCCCCTCTGACCGTCATTTCAAGGACAATAATCCCTTCGTGCCCAAGCGTGGGGGACAGGCAGTGCCAGGTTTCCAGGCTGTCGCTGGTTCTTCCCCTTCCTGCCTTCCTGCTGGTGAGGCCTGTTCCTCTGCAGGACACCCTGGCCGTGGTGCTCCAGGGGGCTCTGCGGGTGTGGCTTTAAGCGGTGATGTCACAGCTGTGCCAGAGCCTCTCAGCACCTTGTCTGACCCCCCTCCTGGCCCCCCTGGGCTGGCTCCAGAGCCGCACTGTGATTCTGCCCAGCTTCAGCCTGAGGATTCTCTGGAAAGCAGCAAGCCAGGCAATGGGAAATCTGTGTCCTTCATCCTTGGTGGATGGCAGGGTGTTACATCAGGTGATGAGGGCTTGGGTGGGCAGGAAGGTGGAGGGCAGCACCTGGATTCCAGTGGAAGGTTACGGGCGGGTTCAGGGGCAGCAGGAGAGCGAGCAGGGTTTGGGGGTGAGCTGGGAGCAGGGGGTGACCCATTGACAGAGCTCTCTGGTGGCAGCACACATCCCCCCTGGAACAGTGATGGAACAGCTGTGGGGCTCACTGGTGTGAACGCCGAGCCCTGCACGAGGGGTGACAAGGGTTTTGTGTCTCCCTCCAAGTGCAGCGACAGCCTCGTGCCAGAGGCTGACCAGGCACCGTCCCCCGAGAGCGAGCTCAGGGAGGAGCAGGAGACCTGTGGTGGAAAGCCATGGGCAGAGTGTGTGCCCATGTTAGAGCCCCGGGCAGCTCCCCTTGCTGGAAGTGAGTCACTTTCTCAAGTCCAACCAGCCCCGAGAGCCTGCACGGTGTCCCCTCAGGGAGTGGAGACAGGGAGGGCTGGCAGCGAGGTCCTTGTCCCACCAAAGGCAGCCCCACGACTGGCTGTGCTGCTGAGGAAATCCCCACCCGTTTCCCAGGCTGAGTTAAGGGGTGAAGTTCCTGCTTCGGGTGATGGTGTAAAATCCCCACCAGGGCTCCTGTTACCGGACGATGAAGCCTCAGCTGCTCGTGGGTGCCTCCCTCGAAGTGGCTCCTTGGAGACTGTCACCCCTCCAGTGACAGCCAGAGGTAACAGCAGTGACAGGCCTTTAGAAAAGGAAGGGGATGGTGATTTACCTGTCAGTCTCACACATCCCAAGTCTGCCATTCCTGTTCCTGGAAACCGGGGCTCCACGCTGGCCAGTCTTCCCGTGATCCCGGAGGGAGGCTCTGATGATGAGCTGCTGGGGGACTGTCAGGAGAGCTGCGGGGTCACTGCAGGTGACAAAGATGTTTTAGGGACCCGAGAGCAGCCCCGAGGTTTGATGCCTTTGCATGAGGAGCAAAGAGAGCTCGCTGATAGCTCTGCTGCAGCCCCGGTGATCCCGGCTGCTCTGGGAGGAGGAGGAGGAGGAGGAGCTGTTCCTGGTGCTTGTAAGCCAGGGAGTTTGGCTGTGCTGCCTGCTGGAGTGGGTGCTCCCAGGGTCTGTGTCCAGGGAGGTGACTCAGGCTCAGCTGTGACGTCTCGTTCCAGGGAGTGTGACAGTCATCTTGAGAAACAAGAGCTGGGAAGGAGTGCAGGTGTTGAGGAGCATGCAGAGTGTGACTTCTCTGAGCCTTCTGCTTTCTCTTCCTCCCTGTCAAGTCCTTGCCAGCCCTACTCTTCCTCTCATTCCCTTCTCTCTGACACCCCGAGTCGTAGAGCAGAGTCTCCGAAAAAGCCAACAGCCGAGGGCTTCGCAGATAAAGCGGGAAATTCGGGCAAGAAGAAACTTCTCCAGGCACGGGTTTCACCCTCTGAAACGTTCCCTAACCAAACCCCATGGGGTGGTGAAACCGTGTCTCCCAAGCACAGGTGAGACCTTGTGGGGATCACAGCAGGTACCTCCGTGCAGGTGTGAGCTTTGCTTTGTTCTCCGGGTGCAGATCTGTCTCTGCAGCTGCTGGATCTGACGGGGATGGGACAGCCCTGCCTTCCTCTGGGGCCTGGATCTGTCAGGGCCTGGCTGCTGTCACCCAATGCGGGGCTGCTGCTGGCTCCAGGGGGATCTGTGCAGCTCCTCAGGGTGCCGAGGGGAGCAGCTGCTCATCGCAGCCCTTAGGGGAGCCATCAGGGAAAGTGCAGCTGGAATGGAGTCATTCCATCCCGCTGGCAGCACGGCCTGGGACTGAGCCGTGTGTCAGACACGGGAGGATGGCCACCCTGACAAACGGGGCTGCTTCATTTCCTGCCTGAACTGGGCTCCTCACAGTGATCACCGCAACTGATCCAACCACTGCAGCTCCTGCTGTGTGGAAGTGGTGCCACCGGCCTGTCAGCCCTCGAGACTTCACCTGCAGAGCTCTGCCTGGGGTCTAGGACACTTCTGGGCCAGCGTTTGCTGAAATAGAAGTAAAATTTTCTTCCTGTGTTAAGATTAGTGCTGTAAGTCCTGCTCAGGCAAATAATGACAGCACTTTGCAGCTCGCGGTGTCAGTTCAGATTGGATGAGGCCTAGCACTTGTCTCAGGATAGCAGAAGTATTTGATGTGTTGTAAGATCACAAATATGTTCTGATAAGGAAGGTCAGGCTGAAATACCAGTGCCTGAGGGATCAGAGTAGCTGCCCTGTGTTCTGTCTCCTCGTGAGGCCCGACCCAGCTTTTCTTCCATGACACACAGGATGTATTTCCCTTCCTGCTGCTGCTTTGTCTCCAATGCCTTAAGTCCATAAAGATAGGAGAGAACTGGAAAATACTTACAAAACCCCTGTGGCTTAGAAATACCTCGTCTTCCTGAAGCTGAATCTCTTTTCTCTCAGGAGATGGAGCAGGGAGGGAATCTTCCCCAGTTTCTTGCTGTATTTGTTTTTAGTCTAAAGATCTGTGTCATGCTGGTGTTACACGTCCTGCCTAAACAACAGGAACCTTTTTTTTCCTGCTGCAGACTCCATCCTGTGAAGCCAATGAATGCCATGGCAAACAAGCCTCAGAGTAAGAACCTGAATGTCATCAGCACCATGAACGAAAAGCTGCTGGAAATGAGCGTGAAGGTATGGAGGGAAGTGGCTTTTTCACTGCCTAAGCTTTGATTTAATCTAAGGGTTTGTGTATTCCAGATAGCTGGGACATGAACTTTCTTTTGGTCAGCCCCCAGGCGTGAGGCCAGTCCTTAAATGCTTATTTCCTTGCAGGCTGATCTGTAATAGAGCGGGTGCTTGTGTTTTGAGGAGGAGGTTCTCAGGCACGGCCGCTTCCTCGGAGCACAGTCGTGGAGTTGGGATCAGCACTGGGATTGAGAGGAGCTTTCAGCATAATCCTGGCCTCAAAAGAGACCTCCAGGCTTGAGGCACAGCTTGCCTGCCTGGCTGATCCGAATGGCTGGGAGCATCCCTGGGTCAGCAGGGGAATTCCTGGGTCCCCTTATTGTCTGTCGGGGTTTTTTGGGGAGATAGAGAAGTTAGAACTGAAATAACGGCAGTGCCTCCTTCTGGTGTGAGTTGAGTGATTCAAACTGACACGCTGCCGTTCCAAGGGAGTTGAAAACTTGCAGTGGGTGTTGTGGTGTTCTGATTCCACCTGAACTGTGCGTGGTGCCCCACAGGAGAGCCTGTTGTGCTCACACTCCCTGCCTGGGCGGTGTTCTGGGAGCTGCAGGACTCAGCAGAAGCTGCCCTGTACCTCTCAAGTTGCTTAAGGGTTAAAAGCAGACGTTTCAAGGAAACAGGAGGAAGCACCAAAGGCCTGGGTGGGCGTTTCTTGCTGTTTAACCTGAGTTTGGCTCCACCAGTCTGTATTTAAGCAGCTGGTGTAAGCTGTAGCAGGTTTGCTCAGGCAGCAGCTGTCCCCGTGCTGGTGTGTGTGCTGTGTGGCTGGTTTGGAATGCCCTGTGTCTGCACTGACCCTGCCCTCCCTCCCTCCCCCCCCAAGAAATACGATCCCTCAGACCCTGCCTATGCCTACGCTCAGCTGACGCACGATGAGCTGATCCAGCTGGTGCTGAAACAGAAGGACACCATCACCAGGAAGGACGTCCAGGTGCGGGAGCTCGAGGACTACATCGACAACCTGCTTGTCAGAGTCATGGAAGAAACCCCAAACATCCTCCGTGTTTCCTTGTCTGGGAACAGAAAAGCTGGGAAGATGTGAAGGGTCTCGGGGTGTTGGTGAGCAAGGACCGAGTTCCCACCAGAGCAGTGTGAGGAGCTGGTGTGGAGCAGGTGGTGCCGGTCGTGCTGCCCACAGAAAATGACCTTTTTCCTGTTTCTGCCTTGAGCAACTCTCGGATTGATTAATAGTTCCATCAGGTGTTGTAATGAAGTCACCTTATCATATTTATTTTTTCTTCTCTTCCCATTGTTTGGGAAGATCAGGCATTAATCCAAAGGCTGGTTGTGGTGGGAAGGAGAAGGGTTTTTGATGTGTTTTGCTTCCCAGCAAGGCGCTGATGATCCTTTAGGAAGATTTTTTAAAATGGTTTTGTTTTGTAGCAGCTTCGATAGATCAGTTACTTTTCTTTCCACATCTGAAGTTGTAGTGCAATATAAATCCTTGCACAGTAGAGCTTGAGGATTTGATTGTTTTTAAAATAATAATTAACTACACTGGAGAAGTCCAAAGATGTCCTAGCTTCAGACCTGGGCTGTAATTTAAAAGGAATTAATGCCCTGAAAGTTGAGCGTAAGCTGACCAAATCTCAGTTCATCTCATCACGTGGATATTCCCAAGAGTTCTCCAAGGGAAAGTTCACAGGTTTTTTGGAGCAGGAGACAGTGAGGTTCGTGGTACGTTTCTACCATAGGAATGGCATCAATGAATTTGGGCCACAGGTACATTTTAAATCAGAAGTTGTTCTCTCAGTGTCTTAGAATTTCTGCTCTGGAGGTCGTTGAAAGGAGGAGAAGCCCCCCCGGCTCTGCTCTGTGCTCGGGAGCAGGGCTGGCTCTCGCCTCTTGTGCCGTGTGGGAGTTCTGGGACCATTTCCCTTTCACACTGCATTCATTGGACACAAATACCTTGGGTTTTGGAGCTGGGGCTCACCTCGAGCGCCCCTCGAAGGTGCCCAGCCTTGCAGTGCTTTTTTCTGTCCCTCCAGAGAGGGGAGGGAGCGCCGGGGCTCCCACCTGCTCCGGTTCCCTGGGGCTCGCTGCTCACAGCAAAACCTTGCGTGGCTGAGGGCTGCTGGGTCCGCTGGGCAACCCGAGCCTTCCTCGGGCTCTCCGTGGGTTCAGGGGTGTTCTCCCCATCCCGTCAGGTGGGAACCAGCTCACTGCTGCTGAGCAGCCACCACAGCTTCCCCCACTGGAAGCTAAACGCGGCTTTTTTTTTGGTGAGCTCTTGTCAAAGATCAAAAAAATCAGATGCCTTTTTGCACCTCCGGGATTTACCAGGGTAGGGAGGGCCCACGAAAGGCTTCGAAGGAAGCTGGGATACCAACAGAGCAGGGAGCAAAGGACCAAAGCTCCATGAGGACCAAAGCTGAAAGCTTTCCAGCCTTAATCCTGTGGAAATGAACACTCCTGCCTTGGGAAGTTGTGGGATTCTTGGGTCACTCCTGGCTCGGGGGTGAGTTTCTAACTCGGTTTTTCTGCAGCAAAGCACTTTATTGAGGGACTGGAGCAGCTGGATGGACTCTCACTGTGAGCAGTCTGCTTGCAGTTGTCATAAACCACTGGGAACTACTGGAGCTCTCAAAAGCTGTATTTTTGCAGCGGGGAGCAGTTCAATATATTTGCACGGAGATGTAAACATGAATTAGAGAAATCAAAACAATGCTGTTAATGACATTTTTATTCCTGTTTATTCCTGCTACCAAAGTCTGGAGCTTTTCTGGCAGAGCTGCCCCTCACGGGCAGCCTCACCTCCAACAAGCCTTAGGAGCTGAGAGTCTTGCAAGGCTTCGGGTACTTCCATCTCATTTTAGTGTTATTTGAGCAGCGACGGCGTTCTCTGTTTTCTCCTGCCCCCTCTGCTCTGAAGGAAGGGTGCGAGACGCAGGCGGCCTCGGTGGTGGGGGTTTAATTCTGAGGGTGCTGCTTGGCCTTGCTGGAACTGCTGCTGCCTCTCGTGCCTCCTCGGGTGAGGAAGATGAAGGATTGATTTGCTTCCTCCTCGTGCCTCGGTGTGTCTCTGGACAGAGGATCCTGTACCTCACTGATAAACTTGTATTTCAGACTTTTTCCCGCTGGGAGGAGTGACCTGCACAGAACCAAAGCAATAAATAATATGTGCTCTTAGCAGCCATGAAGCCTTAAAACTTGGAATAGCCGCCCTGGCAGCCTTTTTCCGTCAGTGTCTGTCGGGGTGGAGCCTGAGCTGTGCAAGGCTCTCGCCCCGGGGTTGTTCTCTCGGGTGGCTGCAGCTGCGGAGCCTCTTCCCGAGCAGTCCCAGCGCTCCCACGTCCTCGACTTCCTCAGCCCCAAAAGCATCGCACAACCCTCGCACCTCGTTTTTATTGGCAGTGCTCGTTAAAGCCTTCCTTTGGTGTGAGGGGACTGGCATTTTACCTCCTCAAGGGCCTTAAGAATCAAATCTGTTGTTTTATTATTGAAGGTTTGTACTCTCTGCTTTTAGGGTACTGTTTGTTTTTAAACACCTTTTGGTTTTATGGAACACTAAAATAAAAATACCTTAACCCCAGTGTGCTGATGGCCGTGTTGTTGTTGGGAAAGAGCAGTGTCAAAGGGCCCTCCGTGTGACCAGCTCCGCTCATCCTCCAGGTATTTTGGGGCTGGTTTCATCCCTGCAGCGATCCGTGCAGGAACTTCCTGGTAAACACCTCGCAGGGTGGGGAAACCTGACGGACGGGCTCGTCCGCACCTGCAGAATCGAGAGTTTCTGTAAAGCACAATGCCCGCGTGAAGGATTCTCGGCCCGCAGCCGTGCAGTGACCCCGGCGCTGGTCCCTGACGGCAACTCTGGCCTCAGCCTGCGGCGGTGATGGGGGGAGGAGGAGGAGGAGGAGGAGGAAGGGCTCAGCCTCCCGCTGGCGGGGCCGCTCCGCCTCCAGCCTGCCTTGGCTGCAGGAGCCCTGAGCGCGGTTATCGCCCTGATCCTCCGCAGCGCTGGGCGCCGGCGGCCCCCTAGTCGGGGTGATTTGCGGTTCCCCGCCGAGGCGGACGCGCTGTCCGCGCGGTCCCGCTCCCCTCCGCAGCTCCCGGGGCCGCCGCCGCCTCCGGCCCGGGCATCCCCCGCGGAACTCGCGGGGGCGGAACGCGGCGGGCGCGGGCGGCGCCTC
>VZTF01003869.1:47907-61941 GCA_013397755.1 Cnemophilus loriae
CTCCTGCAGCCCCCACGCTCCCCACCCTGGCAACCCCCCCACCCCGCTGCTCGCCCCGCACCTACCATGAGCACGGCCACGTTGCTGAGGTGCCGGCAGTGCAGGGAGGTGACATTGGGCTCGCGGGCGGCCAGCTGGCACCCCTCGGCGCTCCAGCCCCCCATGCCCCCCAGCACCTCGAAGTTCCAGTATGCAGCCACGGGGTCTGTGCCCTCCCCGGGGTGTCGCAGAGACACAGCCACCGGCTCTGACAGGTTCCCCACTCCACAGCCATCTGCAGCCACAGAGAAACCTGGTCAGCAGGACAAGCAACACCCCTCCACCTGCGGCCCCAGAGGGGCTGGACACAGGGGACCCCCCGCATCCCATAGCCACATTGCCACCTCCCCATGAGGACCCGAGGGATGGCTCTGCGCTGCAGGGGCACCAGCATGATGCCCCAGGGAGCCCCACAGGGCACCCCAAGCACCCCCCCATGCTGCCCTTACAGGTCCCTGCGTAGATGACTGGGGTGGCCACGCTGCGGCGTTTGCCATCATCGGCCAGGCGGGAGGAGTTCCCAGTGCTGCAGAAGAGTTTCCCATTGCGGAAGACCAGCAGCTGGAGCTTGCAGTCGGCCCCCGGTGTGGCTGGAGCTGGGCTGGCGAACAGGCTGGGGGGCAGCTGGATGGACGCCAGGGCGATGCTGTTCTGCGGGTGCACGGTCACTGGTGAGCAGGGGCCGGCCCCCAGCCCACCGGCCCCCGGCACTCCTGTACCTTGATGTGGAGGCTGGTCAGAGAGATGTTGGGCCGCCCTGTGGTGCAGCGGAGCCGGAGCTGCTGGTCGGGCGTGGGCTCAGCCCCCCGCTCGGCCAGGGGGGGACGTCCTGGGGGGGCCCCATCCCGCCGCTGGAACGCCACACAGCTCAGCCCCACGTAGCTCTCGGGCTTCACCACGTACGCCTCGAAGGCGATGTTGCGAGAGTTCTGCTGGCACCACGGAGTGATCAGCAGCCCTGGCACGGGCAGAGACCCCCCTCTGGCATAGCCAGAGACCCCACACCAGCAGCCCACCCACTCCTCCTCCCTCTCCATCCTCCCCGTGTTCCCCCTCACCACTGCCATGTGCTGGGAGTTGCTGCCCAGCGTGTGGGCCGCGATCTTCTCCAGGGAGCGCACGATGCTGGTGCAGGCCTTCTCCTCCTTCTGTGACATCCACAGGATGTGGTCGTCCACCAGCATGATGTTGCTGGCCATCTCCACGATCACGTCTGTCAGCTGGGGATAGCAAGCGGCTCTGCAAAGAGCTACCACCGTCCCCCGTGGAAACACCCCAATCCATGCTTTTCCACCCCAAAAACACCAGGCTGCACTGGGGCAAGCAGGGGACACCTGCAGCGCTCTTTACCTGCTTGATCTGGTCCACGTAGCCGATAAACTTCTCTATCATCTGGGCCACATAGAGGACATCAACCATATCCGAGAAGTTGGCCGCCTCGGCCGTGTAGACGCGGAGCTGGTGAGCCAGGGTCAGCGCGTTGGAGGCATTGATGGGCATCTGCGAGGCAGCACGGCCACAGCGGGGCCACGGTCACTGGCTGTGTCCCCTCTGGCCCAGCTGAGCCCCCGGGCCCCCACTCACCAGCACGAAGGTGTAGAGCACGCGGGTGATGTCGTTGGTGTAGAGGCAGTGGGAGTAGTCGCCGTCCTCCCAGCGCCCGGTGCGGTCACAGCGCCGCCACGCCTGCTTCTCGCCCGCCGAGCCCACGCCCGCCGGCCCCGCGGCGAACGGGTGCTGCAGGCAGGGCTGGTAGGCCGTGATCCCTGCCAGGGTGCGGGGCCACCTGCGGGCACCCACACACGGTGACCGCCAGCAGCCTCGCCCCGAGCCTGCTCCTCCCGTGCGGCCCCTGCGCAGCACCACCCGCGGGCACCGCAGCCTCCTCCGCAAGCCGCTGCCCCCCGGGGCTCTGGGAAGGCTGGTGTGATGCTCCCCTAGAAGCCCCCACCCCCTCCAGTCCCGTATCCCGCTCGGCTCCGGCAGCGCAGGGGGAAGCAGCGGGCAGTGGGGGGGCACCGCTAATTTAAGCCACATTGACTGTGCCAGTAATTTATATTCCGTAAGGGCCCCGCCGGGGTTACGGCGGGCGCCCAGAGCCTTTCGTCTCGTGCCAGAGAAATTCCAACACCTCTGCTGCTGGAGCCAGGCTGCGCCGCCGGCACGGGAAGCCTTTCAAAAGCGCCCGCGCTCCCCGCGGCCCTTAATCGCTACCAGACGCGCGGTCACCTGCGGCGAGGAGAGGCCCCCGCACACACCGCTCGCTCTCCGTGTGGCACCGGCCACGTGCGTCCCCCCTTGCTGCGGCACCTGCGCAGCCGTGGGCCCCACCTGAAGTCCCCGCGGTTGTTGGTGACCCGCTCGGCAGGGCAGTAGGATGCGGACGTCTCCAGCACCACGATCTCCACCTTCTTGCTGACGTTGCCCTGCGAGGTGGAGACGGCACATTCCCACTCGCCGTTGGCGGAGACGTGGATGTTGGAGAGGATGAGCTCGCTGTGGGCACAGGAGAGGGGCTGGCATGGTGGGGCTATCCCACAGTGATGCCCCAAGCTTGGGGGCATGGAGACACACCCCATGAATCACCGAAGGTGCCCGCACTCGGCAGCCCACCAACGGCACTTGGTACCCACAAACCTGTGAGCCCTGTGCCGACGAGTGTGCGTCCTCATCCCCATCTCATCCTTATCTCTGTCCCCATCTCAATCCCAATTCCATCTCCATCCCAATCCCCATCCCAACCCCATTCCCATGCTGGTCCCCATCCCTGACCTGGTGATGAAGGTGCAGTCATGGATGAGACTCTCCTCCACGATGACGCCCGTCTGCTCATCGTCCTGCACGGGCTCGCGGTTGTGGAACCACCGGATCTGGGTGCTGTTGTCCAGGTAGGTGGCCGTGCACTGGAAGGGCAGCCGGTCGCCCTGGAAAACCACCTGGCGCAGCGACGGGATGAGGTGGTGGGTGTGCAGCTCCGGGGCTCCCGCTGCGGGGGACACAGGTGAGCCCGCGCNCCGCGCAGCTGCCGGGGGAACGCGCACGCCGTCCGCTCCGAGATCTGCGCCAGGCGCTCGCGGGCCCAGGGCAGCACCCAGTGCAGGTTGCAGTCGCACGTCAGGTACTCGGTGGCAAAGTCCCTGCAAGGGATGGTGTCATGGGGCACCCGCAGGGCTGGGGCACCCACCAGCCCTGAGACCCTCGGCAGGGGCCCCCCTAGGCACTGAAATCCCAGGGCCCCAACTCACACGACTTTCAGGGAGGGGAGCTCGTCAAAAACACCGGGCGGGAGGCTGGAGAAGATGTTTCCAGACATGTTCCTGTGGGACAGGAGAGAAAGATGGCATGGAGGGGGCCAGGGAGCTGCTGGGAGAGGGGACACCTCCCAGGCCCCTTGCTGTGCCCACACACCCCCTCGCTCTCAGGAGACAGGGGACAGGGCTGGCCAGGATGTCCCCAGGGAGCTACGTACAGTCGGAGGAGGTTGGGGAGCCCCTGGAAGACGCTGGCACTCAGGCAGCCGATGCGGTTGTTGGAGAGGTCCCTGCAAGGTGAGTGGAGGGGCCATCAGGGCTGGGGATGCCCCACTGTCCCCACTGTCCCCAGGGCCAGCCCCGGGTGGTCTGAGGGGCTGCACCGGCACTTACAGCCGCTTCAGCTCGGGGAGGCCGAGGAAGGCACCTGGCTGGACTGTGCTGATCAGGTTGTTCTTCAGGTCCCTGCGGGGAGACAGAAGCAGATCTTGGGGCGTGCTGTGGGGCGCCCCCTCCCCAGGAGACACAGCACAGGGGGGCCAAGGGCACGAGCACACCCGTTCCACCCCATCCCCTTCCTTGGCCCCCCCAGGCGCTGCCAGCCCCCCGCGAGGGCCTCATTCGCGGTTTTCCATCCCATTTCTCCCTCGTTATCTCTCCGAGGGATGCGGGGAAGGCGCGAGGCTCCCCGCTGCTCCCGGGGGGATGCCAGCCCCTCAGCACGCTCTGAGTGCCCTGCGGAGCGCCGAGTGTCCCCGCACGCTGGCACTGGCTGCTGGCACCGGCCCCGCGTCGCTTCCGCAACAGCCGTACCCCGGCGGGTTATCTCCTGGGTGCGGGATAAGAACACGGCCCCGGACGGGCTCTGCGGCCCTCGGGAAGCTCGTTTGAGCAATTAGCCTGATTGCAGGCACGCATCTAATCAGGGGCTCGCCCGGCACACACCGCGCAGGGCGGCTGCCGACAGAGTGGGGAGCACGGGTGGCATCGGCCGCTCTGTCCAGGCCCTGGGACCCGAGGCAACTTCAGCTGAGCACCGGCGCTGTGCGGGAGAGGAAATGGGATCCATATGGATCCGTGTTTATTTATAGCAGTCTCCACGGAGCTCATCGCTGGGTCTCCCGCTGCCCTGGGGACACCCCGTGAAGCACAGCCGCGCTGGAGGGCCAGGATGGGGAGCGGTGCAGCCCCTTCCAGCAGGCCCGGGGTGCGGGGGGGAGTCCGGCCGGAGAGACGAGAGGGGCCCCTCAGGGAGAGGAAACGCAGCCGGCGTCATCCCGGCCCTTCTCGGCTGATGCAACAGCCCTGCCCACGCCTGCCTTTCCCAGCGTTCCTGACGGACAGACGCGTGTCCTGACGGACAGACGCGTGTCCTGGCAGCTGCCACGGCCGGCGGTGCAGACAGGTGTGCGGGCAGGTGTGCACAGGTGAGCGCTGGTGCTGAAGGAACAGCTCCGCTCACCTGCACCACCACCGCCACCGCCAGCGCCCGCTGCACCCACGGGAGTTCCAGTGCCGACATCCACCCCACGAACACCCGTCCCGCGAACCCCCACCTGTTCGTGCCGAGGGACACCATCGGCCACAGCCCCCTGCCCAGCTGGGTTTCCCAGGCACTCCCAACCCCCAGGACACCCCCAGCACACCCTGCCAGCCAAAACACATCCACTGACAAAACTTGCGGCCCCTGGCTCAGGTCTGGGGGGTCTGGGTGCTGCAGGGACCGCCAGCCGGGGATGGGACGCACTGGGGACCGTGCCGGGCCCCAGGGGTCTGCAGCCAGCCCGGCGCTTGGCCAGCGGCAGCCTTCCTCACTCAGGCACTTCCTCCCGCGGGCAGGGCCGGGGCTGCTGCTGCCGATTCCCGATAAGGCTCCTCTCTTTCTCCGCTCTGCGCGTTTGCCTTTGCATTTCCTCCGCTGCCGAGCCCCCTCCTCCCCCAGCCCCGGCGGGCTGACGCTGCAGGCACGAGAGCCAGCACTGGCTCAGGGCCTCGTGTGCATGGGGACACCCCGGCACCACATGTCCGTGGGGACCCCAACCACCACGAGCGCACGGAGCACCCCACTGCAGCCAACCCTGGCCCCAAGGACCTGGGCCATCCTGATTCACTGCCCGGAGCACGCTGGGTGAGCCCACAGCTCCCCGTGCAGCCCAGCACAGACAGACAGATGGACGGACAGAGTCCATCCTTGTCGCTGCTGTCACCCACTGAGCCCCCTCGCATCCCCCCAGGGCCGTTCCCAAGTGGGGCTCTGCTAATGAGCGCTCCTGGCCGCATACCGTCCCCGCTCAGACTCATTAATCTCATTAGGCCGCTACAAATCACTGGAGATGCCAAGCCAGAGGGGAGGTGGTCTGTGGGGGCACCACTGACATCCAGGGAACGGGTTCTCCCATTCTGCTGGGACCCAAGGCACCCACGGTGGGTAGCCAGGCTGGGCGGGGGCCTTGCCAGCCCCAGGATGAGAAGCGAGAGGCCCCGCAGCCCCCACGGTGTCCCCGCCATGCCAGCACGGGCTCTCCATGGGGCTCGTCTGCGCCGCGGCCCCAAAGCGACCCGATGAAAACAATTATGGCTCCTGTCGAGGGCAATCAGGCGCGGCACAGCGCGATGCGGCCGGCCGGGGTGGGGGAGTGCTGCCCGCCCGCCCCAGGCCCCCTCTGACCCCGTGGTGAGCAGGAGGTGACCTCGGGCAGCTGCTCTCGCGGGATATGGAGACCTTTAGGGGGACCTCAGGCGCACAGGGGCTGCAGAGCCACGGTCCTCCCCAGGCGTGGCCCCCCGGCCGCACCGTGACTCCTTCCCCGTGTCCCACGGTGCGGGACAGTGCCAGGAGCAGGAGGTGACCCCACACCTGGACCCGTACTGGGGAGGACTCAGCTATGTGGGATGGTGTCCCTAAGGTGACTGCTTTTCACTCACCCCAAAAACAGTCCCGTGGGGATTTCCACGGGAGCCCACACAGCGCAGGAATGCGCGAGACCCTTGCAGGGGAACAAAACACCCTCAGTGCCGGTGCCCGTGCCTGCATACCTACAGATCAAACCCATATGGGGGCCATAAATCTCCCCTTCTCGCAGCTCCCTCCATAGAGATGCCTTTCATGGAGAGATAAGAAAGTTGACTTTGTTCGGGGGGACAATGTCGCTTTTCATACCGGCCCTGACGGAGCGCGGCCCCCCCGGCGCCTCCCGCCCCGCTGCAGCTCCCGGGGTCCCTGGGGTGCCCGTGGGTGCCAGTGGCAGATTCTGCGCTGCGGTGCTGGTCCTGCCGCGGCACATCAGGGCCAGAATGCGCGTGAGGATGCCACCACCCACCAGGGAAGCCCTGCCTGCCTCCTGCTGCCCCCCACCCTCCTGCCCGACCCCACTCACAGCTTCTCCAGAGCCCGCAGCCCGAAGAAAGAGCCGTTCTCCAGCAGCGTGATCTTGTTGTTGCTCAGCAGCCTGTGGGAAGAGCAGAGGGAGAGGGGCAGCCCCGTTACCTGACCTGCCACAGACCCCCAGCCATGGCCTGGTGACCCAGGAGCTGGAGGAGAGTGAGGACAGGCAGACCCCCCACAAGAAGCCACCGCCCCGGCTGTGCCACTGCAGTGGTGGCCATGGCGAGCTCTCAGGGACAGGCCTGCACGGCCAGGTGGGAACACGGAGTGCAATGGCCATGCTGGGACGCAGAAGCTGTGCTGGGATGCTCTGCATGGTCCGCATGCCATGGACCACACGGCCTGACTGCCCCGGCATCCCCGTGCTGGCTCTTGGGGCATTGCCTTGGTGCAAGGGGTTCCATGTGCAGGAGATGACCCCCAGCCCAGCACCGAGAGGGCACCCCAAGGAGCTGCAGCCAGGAGGGGACCCCCAGCTCCTGCTGGTCATGGCATTGTGGCTATCCCAGGAGCCTCCCAGCAGTGAGATTTTATCCCAAAATAAACAGCTTGGCTGACCAAAGGGCTCCTTGTGGGGTGATGGGAGAGGGCGGAGGGCAGCAGCACCCGACGATTCAGCCAGGAGCTCATTAAAGCTCGTCAGTGCAATTAGCAGAGCCAGACGCGGCTCTCGGGGACCAGCGTTGCCTCCCCGGAGCTCCCGTGCGGCCGCGTGGGCACCGGCGACGCCAGCGCCGGCAAAGCGACCCGGAGACGAGCGGGGGCAGGCGGCAGCCGGGCCGGGAGGGCGTCCTGGAGCCCTGGCCGGGGGGAGCCGCGGGAAAAAAGGGCTCATTGAGGGCCGGGCCGGGGCTGTTTACACACGGGCGGGCCCGGCGGCCGGGCTGAATGGCCGCTGTGTGCTGCAGCCCGGCCCCTCCGGACGCGCTGCCCGCGGAGCCGCCGCCGCGCTCGGCTCGGGGCAGGACCGGGACCGGGACCTGCAGACCCCGCAGGCTGGGTGGGAGGGAAGGGCCGGGGTCTGGCAGCGCAGCCCCCGCATCCTGTGCTAATGAGGAGCCGCCACCGGGCACCGGCGCGTCCGTGGGGCCCTCGCCCCGGCCGGCGGGGAGCGGAAACGTCCGGCGGCCCCGACAGCTGCAAATTGCTTCCACACGCCGGCGGCCGGAGCTGCCGCGGCCAGGGCCGTGTGTGACCCTCTGCCCCTCGCCGGGACCACTCTTTGCCAGGGCCCGGCTGGCCCCAGCAGCGAGCAGCGGTGCCGGCCCAGCCCAGGACCCTTCTCGGAGCAGGGGACAGCTTCCAGGGATGTTCCCATCGCTCCCGGCACAGCTCCAGCAGCCCGTGGCGCGCCCCTGTTCCCCGCCACGGCAGCGGTGGGGGCTGTTGCTCAAGGCCGTGCTGGCCCCACGGGCTCCAAGAGGTTTTCATTCCAGGGGGAGGTTTCACAACGGAAAGCACGGGCTGCGCGGGGGGATGCAGCCATGGCCGTGCTCCGGCGCCGTGGGCAGAGCCGGGAGGGCCGGAGCAGCCGAGCTGCACCCCACTGGGAACGCAGCCCTCGGCTGAGCCCCGGGGGTGCTCGCTCAGACCCCCGGGACCACCTGCACCTCTGCCATAACACCACAGCTCCTGCCTTAAAAGGCAACGCTCCTGACTTCCACAGGATCGGCTGCCCCCGGATCTGCAGCCAGCGACGCCCTCCCCGGGGGCTCCTCGGCGAGGGCAAAGCCACCCCTGGAGCCCCTCCAGGAAAAGGCCGGGACCCCCGCACGGCTCAGGGCGCTCTGAGCTGCGGGTGCTGCCCACGTCTGTCCTTTCTCAAGGAGAAGAGGTCCTTGACCAAAAGGAGGGGTTGGCACAAAAGCGCTGTGCTGACAGTGAGTTTGCCCAAAACTTTTCTTCCCGGTAAAACGTTTCCTGGGCAGGGATCCTGGCTCTTTTCTTCCCTATCCCACAGAAGCCATCTGGGTCGCACTCCCCAGTTACAACCCACATCCTCCAACACGGGTTTGTTTTGTTTTCTCTAGTTTCATGGATATTATGTTCCAAATTGTTTTCTGTTTCGGGGTTTTTTTGGGGTTTTTTTTGTTTGTTTTTTTGGGTGTTTTTTTTTGGTTGTTTTTTTTTTTTTTTTCCCCAGGAAGTTCTCATCAGGCTCCACGGCACTTTCCATTCCCACATGTCCACAGGCAGCAGAGCCGTGTGTGGGTCCTTGGCACCATCCCCTTACAGGATGAGAACAGGGAACTGAGAACCCCCAAAATACAATGGGATGGGTGTGCCCACGAGGCCACCCCGACCCAGCCCACGGGGGTCACGGGCCAGCAGCCCCTGAGCCGGACTGGAGGCCTGTTGGCATGTGGGGATGGACCCGGAGCCCCCCACTGCATTTCAGACTCTCAGAGCTGCCCATGGGAGGAGGGATCAGCTGGGGGGAAGGGGGTGGAGGGGACTAAGCCAACCCACTGCCCCCGGCCCACCGAGGCCAAGCTGCTGTCAGTGGGCTGGGAGATCCAGGCAGGGCTTGCAGGGGTTTCCCATGTGCTCACCGAGGTCTGGGGGTGCAGAGGGGACCCGGTGCCCTCACATCCCACCCATGCACAGGCTTGGCAGGCCATGGAAACAGAGCCGTGGCCTTTGGAGCTGTTGCTCATCTCCCAGCTCAGGCCGGGACCCCTCAGCTCAGCCAGAGCAACCCCGGCCCAGGCTCGGAGCGATGTGCCTGGAGGGAGGGCTGGGCATCCCTCCCGCCCCCAGGCCTCCGTGCCCAGCCGTTCCTGTGCCACTCCAGAATCCTCCCGCCCGGAACGGCACCTTCATCGTGCCCGTGCCCTGAGACCCTCCGGCGGTCGGAGCGTGGGCGGGCGGGGGGCTCCTGCCGGGGACAGCCCCGCCACGGGGACAATAATCGGCTAATTGAGCGCTGGCTGGAAAAGTCCCTCTGCACAATGCGGGGATTAAGGAGTGGAGCACGGAGTCAAACGGAAACGATGGGGGATGCGTGGTGGGGATGGCGGGGGCAGCCCCGAGGAGCATCCTTCCATCCCGGGGGATCCAGGCCTGGAAGGGGTGCAGCGTCCGTGCTTCAACCCCCCCGCGCCAGGGCTGTGGGGGCTCGGAGCCTGCGAGGCTGCCGGCAGGGAGATACAGATCCCTTCTTCTTCTTCTTCTTCTTCTTCTTCTTCTTCTTCTTCTTCTTCTTCTTCTTCTTCTCTTTTTTCATCTCAAAAAGAGGAGCCAAAAGCGAAAAAAACAAGATTGTTTTTTCAAGTGTGCTGGAATCCACTTGGATAAATAACAGCTCCAGAAACTGGGCTGCTGAAACAATAAACTTCCTCTGGACCCAACCAAAAAAGGACGCGGGGAGACGGTGGCTCCCCAGCCCGGGCAGGGAAGGCAGCGGCGCGGGGGTTCCTGGGGGGGCCGCGCTGGGGGCGGGGACCCGGCCGGCTCTGCTCTCCGAGTGCATTAATTCAAAGCATATGCCGGGAGCAGATACGGCGCGGGCTGCGCCCCGAGCACGGCTCGCTGCTCTGCACAGGGATTTCGGGAAGAGAAAAAAGAGGGGCCTCGGGGCTGGCGAGAGGTGCTGAGGGCTCTGGCAATGAGAAAGGCTCTGGGGGCGGCAGTATCCCAGGGGGATTCTACATCATCCCAGAGGGACCCACGGAGTCCCACGGGGGAGCCCACGTTCCAGGAAGGACACCACAGCTCCCAGAAGGAACCTTGCATTCCAGTGGGGAACCCTACAGGATTCCAGGGGGGAACCCTACGGCATTCCAGAGGGGACCTCACATCTTCCAACCCAATGGGGCTGGAAATCCCAGACCTGGCGGGGGTCCCCCCTCCCTGCTTTGTTTGGGTGCTCGGGGGCTCTTCCCCTCCCTGCGCCGTGGCCGGGCGTTTCCTCCAGCCTCACGTCACGCCGGGCTATTTCGGATGGTGAAAATTATTGTTCCAACCCTCGGCTTTTGTTAGCACAGGAAAAATAAGCCCCGGAGAGAGGGCGAAGCCTCCAGAACCGGCCTGGGCCGGGATGCTCCAACGCACCGGGCAGCACCACGACCTGCAGCCCCTGGAAAACCCAAACCTGACAGAGCTGCAGCCCAATAAACAGCAAATAAAAAGCTGAAGAAGGCTTGAGAAAGAAGACATCTGCAGGGCACAGGATAGAGCGGCCTTGGAGCGGGGAGTTCAAGTAGAACTGGAAATTGGTCATAAGTCAAAGCCCTCTATTCCCTGCAGACAATCTGTAATTTCAGTGCAATCAAGCTGTGCACATAAATGAGGCCTGTGCTGGGATTCCACATCTGGAAGAGGTTTGGGCTCCCGCCCGTGTGACAGCGGGGCTGGCCGGGGCTCTCCAGCCCTCGTTAGGGATATGGCGCTTTTTCCATCGGGCGATTAGCGCAGGGGTCAGCTGGGGGGGATTAAAGCCCTGTTAATCCCTGTCTGCAGCACCCCGGCACCTCACAGCCACACTGGAGGGACGGCCCCGAGAGGTGCCAAATCCCCCGGTCCTAACTGGAGCAGGATGTGTGGCTGGGGGCCACGCTGTGCCCCAGGCTGCACTGGTGCCAGCCCTGCCAGAACAGCCAAGCAACCTCTCCAGGGCCACGAGTCAGAGCGGAGTGACCACCCAGTGCCCAAGGCTGGCACCCCTCCTTTCCTCCTGCAGGGAGCTGGGCACACGAATCCACCTGGGCAGAAACTGGGGCGGGTGTTGGAGGGCACACACCGAGTAAGGTCTGCTGGGGCTGCAGGGGGTGCGTGAGCATCACCCCCCTCCGCAGACCCACAGCCACCCCCGGAGGTCCCTGCGAGGGCCGAGGGAAAAGGAAGGAGACACAGCTCCGCTCAGCAGACAGTCCCCATCAGACACCAACGCGTCCCCGGGCACACTGGGACCATGGCCGAGCCCAGCAGTGGCTGCAGGGCAGGTCCCTGGGGCCACAGGCGTCCCTCACCCCTTGTCCTTTGTCCCTCATCCCCGCTCTGCCCGTGCAGGGGCTGCGGTGCCAGCACGCGGTTCTCAGGCACGGGGGGTAAATGTGCAGCAGCTGCCGCGGAGGCAGCGCAGGATTCCTCAGCACAGGCCTAATAATTAAAGATAAATAAAGCGAGAGTGTGGGAAAAAGCCAAATGAGAGGCGGGATGAGGGACCCACCGGGTGACAGACCTCCTCCAGCCACTGAAGCTTCTCTGGCCGCCCGCCTGTCCCCAGCCGCTGCCTGGACAGCTGGACCTGCGGCCGGGCCAGGCTCCCTCCCGCGCTGGCGGCTGCTGGGAAGAGCCTCCCCCGTGCTCAGCACTCAGGCACTCCTGATTGCAGGCTGGACCGGATGAGCGCTGGAACACGGCTCTGCTTTGAAGCGTTACTGCCCCAAACACATTTCCTGCGGCAGGGGCAACAGCAGTGCTGTGGGACAGAGGGGACCTGAGCACCCCAGGGCACAGACGGGACCTGGCACCCTGGGGCACATGTAGGAGCCCTGCTCAGACCCAGCTCACCCGCAGAATTCAAGGTTTGGCTGTCCCCAGCGGGATGTCCCCAAGGCACGTGCAGCCCTTGCCACATGCCTGGGCCCCTCCGCTCCCTGCCTGCACCCCAGTGGCTCCAGGAGACGCTCCCAAAGTCGGAGCCTCTGGTTTTGATTGTTCCATCTGGAAAGGGTTTGGAATAAATCATGTTTACTGCGCGAGAGCAGAGCCAGGGTCACCGCATATTTGTAGGTTTCTGCCTACGCCTGTAGGTTTCATGTCACGTTTTAGTGGGATCGTGTAATGCCCTAATGCTTCTGCACGGTCATCCCGGCCCCTCCAAGGGAGCCGGCTCGGCACAGGCGGCACAGACCCCCTGCCCTGCTGGGAACAGCTGGGGAGGGCACTGGAGCAGGCATGGGATGGGATGCGCTTCCCAAATCCAAACTGACAAAGGCCTGAAGGTGCCCGTGAGTGCCTGCGAGGGGCTGACATACAAGGAAGGGCCGTAAGAGGAAAGACATGAAGAGCAGAGCTCACAAGTGTGATGGAGAGCCCAGCTGTCACCTGCCTGAGGCCCCCCAGTGTCCCCCACCGGGGGAAGCCCGGGACACCCATCAGTGCTGCAGTTCTGGGACAATTTATGCTTTTAATGTGGCCGTTGCACTCAGCCCCTGCTCATGGCACCATCCTGCAGCACCGGCGTGTTCCACGGCCACACTCCGCAGGGGACAGTGGTGCCAGCGGGGTCACCTTCGCTGCCACCACCACCCCAAAGCGAGGGCCCCGTGCAGCGAGCGGCACCCGGGGAACCAGGGCAGCGGCGACACGGCCCAGCGGGTTCGAGCATGTGAGGGCAGACAGGACGAGGCAGACCCCAACCCCAATTCTCTGCAGGACCAACCAAACCCACCCGAGGCGGGGAAGGTGGGAGCCGTGACCGTGGGCACGCTGGCACGAGCAGGCAGCACAGGCACCCTGACGGGACAACACTCCGGGGGAAAGCAATGCTCCCCCCAGCTGCAGTGCTGCCAGCCCAGCCTCCAACCCAGATTTTAATTCAAACATCTCCTCTGGAGTTATAAATAAACCCTGCAGCGAGCAGTGTGCGGCTGCCAGCTCCAGCCGAACCCCAACCCCGGCACGGGGGCCGTGAGGAAGAGGAGCCTTTACAGATCAAGCAGCAGCTTCAGAACCTTTGCACAAACCCCAAACCCATTAACCGCTCCTGACCGCTTCTCAGTAAGTATTTCCAGGGACGACAGTCACTTTCAAACAAAAACACGTTCCCCAGCACTCAGAAACGCCGCGGAGGGAAGCAGGAGAAAGAGCCCGTTTCCTGGATTTCCAGCTCACGTCCACACCAGCCCTGCGCTGCCGCCGCGCCGCGGGGACAGCGGGGTCCCCTCTGCAGCCCAGAGCCACGACACCCCTTTAACGCGATTTAGACCACGTTAGGCAGCACCGAGCGACGCTTTCTCTGGTGCAGAGTCGCTTATTGAGAAGAAAAAGTAACTTCGTTGCGCTCCCGACCCCACGGGGCTTCACCCCCGGTCCCCGCGTCCCCGTTCCCGTGTCCCCGGCGGCATCTGCCCGGCACGGAGCCATGCGGGGATCCCCCGCCGCGCAGCTCCAGCACGGAGAGGGCTCAGCGCGACCCACGCTTGGGCTCTCGCCCCGCTCAGGGTGCCCCGGGGCAGCAGGGGTGGGGCGGCAGCCCGGCCGGGGCGGCGCGGGGCAATGCCGGGCCGGAGGGAGATGCCCGAGGGAGATGCCGGGGGCAGGGGGGGATGTCCAGGGCCGGGTGCGATGCCCGGGACGCTGCCGGTCGTGATACTCACAGCGTGACGGTGCCCTCGGGCAGCAGGCGCGGCT
>VZTF01003869.1:62125-82316 GCA_013397755.1 Cnemophilus loriae
GGAGACCCGCACGGAGCAGAGCGGGACCCCCGCGGGCAGGAGCCCGAGCCCCGTGGGGTCCCGCAGGACCGAGAGCGACGGTCCGCAAGGACCAGAGCTGGGGCTCTGCGCTCCCCCCGGAGGGCTCCGGCTGCTCCCCACCCCGGGGCCGAGCTGGAGCCCTGCGTGGGTCAGAGCCCACGAGGTCCGTACGGCCACCCTGCGGTGCCTCGCTGCGACATCCCGGCTGTGACAAGCACTGGGGGCCGGGTCCAGGGTGGTGACACACGCGTGGGCCCAGCAGATCTTCTGCACACGGGACTTCTGTGGTCTCTCTCCCACCGCCTGTGGGACCCCGCGCCGGGGGGAACTCCCCGCACAAACCCACACGGTTCACTCCGTGGCCACGCTGCTCTGCCCCCTCCCAGCCTCCGCTCTGCAGTTAACACTCGTCCCCCTGGGCTACCCTGTTTGCTTCACTGCTTTTCACACTAAGTTCAATATTTTTCTTCCCGCTCCCCCCTCCCACGTCCCCGCTGCCTCTCGCCTGACTCCAGCCCTCCCGTCCGCCCGGGACTCGGCTTCTCCGAGGCCACGGCTCGCTGCGGCGTCAAATCAAAAGGGATCAAAAGCCGGCAATGAAGTCTGCAGGACCCAGTGCCAGGGAGAGGATGAAAAGGGTCATGGAAGGACGACAAGACGACGCTGGGAACGCGGTTTCTCTCCAGGACGAATAGTTCCTGGAGGGGAAAAGAAATTTACTCCTCTCTCCAAATAAATACAACTCGCTGTGGCAGTGGGCGCCGGGGAGCGGAGACGCCGCTCAGCTCACGCTCCAGGCTGCTCCCACGTGTGCTCTTGGTTGGCAGCACAAGAGCCCGGTGCCCGCAGAGCTCCCGGCCCGGGCACCCACTGCCTCCGCCCAGGCAGGGACAAGCACTGCGACCCCAAGGGCTCTTCCGTGGTCAGTCACAACCCCACAGAACTCCCACCTTGGCACCGGGGGGCAGCTGTGGGACCCCGGAGCCCTGGAGACCGGCATCATCCTGCTAGTAAAACAGACAATGAGGTGTCCCACATATTTCCGTCTTTTTTTTTTTTTCTCATTTTTTCCACTGAGCAGAATTTTCCCTGCTCGGGCCTGTCCCCGGTGCTGCCGGTTCCATCGCTTGTGGGGCCTCCCCAGTCCCCCCACACCAGGGAACGGCACTGCCCCAGGAGCGAGTCCCAGCACAGGACACCCCCGGCTCAAGGAGCCTCTGGAGAAGGCTCTCAGGGACACGGTGGGATTGTCCTGGCGTTGTCCTGTGCAGGGCCAAGAGCTGGGCTCAAGGATCCCTGTGGGTCCCTTCCAACTCAAAGTATTCTTTGATTCTCTGCTGGTCCCAGATCCTGCAGCTGAAGCTGGAAGAGCAGCAGGAAACTGCTCGTGTCCAGTATCCGCTCTGAGATCCTGTGAGCATCGGCACGGCAGGGAACCCTCCCAAACCCCCCCACGGTGAGCGGGGCCTCTCACTTCCAGCACTGCAGAGAGCAGGAGTGGGCTTCCCTCCTCACGGAGGGGATGAGCCTCCAGGCTGCTCCCCCTGGGCATCCCACAAGGGAGAGGAGATTCCTTGTCTCAGGCACTCACACCCAGCACAGCAGCACACAGGGACAACCCAAGACACCTCAGGGTACAGGGCTCAGCTGCCTTTCACTGCATGAACCCTAAATTAAGAAATCCGTGTCTCCAGGAGCTCCGGTACCAGCACTGGAGTTGCACCCATGACACGCTGAAGCAATCACACCGCTGTGCCTGCTCTTCAGAATTTCAGTCTCTAAATTCCCTCCAAGAACAGTGAGAACCTTGTCCAAACTGGGACGTGTGGAATACGCTGCTCCAGCCGCGCTTGGAGGAGAGGAGCTCAAGCAACACTTTCCACATGCTTTGAGCCTGAGAGTTCAGCTTCTTTCAACTGCTTCCAAGCCCCTCTCCCTGCTTTTCCAGCCCCGACCCCTCCTGATGCCTCCGGCCCAGGAGACAAGGCAACCCGTTTGAAACTCCATCACTACAGTGCTGGATGCCAAATCCCCGTGTCCCTCCCTCCCACTCGAAGGTAAAAAACCTCCTTAACTACTGCAGGCGCAGGGAAAGACAACAAGCACGAGACTCTCTCAGTTCCTTTCACTGGGATCCAATAAAAACCTTGGCAGTGGCCGTCCTTCCTGCCGGAAAGCTGATATCCCAGAAATAAACACACTTTGCACTTTGAAGGGCTGCAGCAGGATCTGCCTGGGCCGAGCTGCTCTGGGTGTCTCGGGCTCCCACCTGCCCGCAGCACCCAGGAGCAGGAGGGAACTGACCCACAGCTCCTAATCTCTGCTGCTTTGGCACCGGTGCTTCCCTGAGGATGAGGATGACCCATTTCCCAGGAGCCAGGGAAGAAGGAGCAGCAGCAAATCACCCTGTCCAGCGTCATCAACGGGTTTATTCTTGTTAGAGGCAGCCAAGTCTGCACATGGTTGTTCTCCAAGCCCCCAGGAAACTTTTCACCATAGTGCCTGTGAAGTCCTGAGGCTCTGGGGGCTCAGCCCCCATCCAAGGGCCAGCGTGGAAACAGGGATGACCTCAGGGCACTGCTGGGCATCCTGGGGCCGTGCCTTTGCTCCAGAGGGGACGACGCCTGCGCCATGGGCCACTGGAAGCCATGAGGGCAGAGGAGTCCCCGCGTCTGCCGGACGCCTTCCTCCAAGGCAAATATTGACAGGGCCAGTGCCGGGCGCGGGGAGCCCGAGCGCTGCCGCTCCCAGCCCGGCCCGGGGCTTTGATGGATGTAAACTAAGCCGGGGGCGCGGGTGGCCGAGGCTCCGCGCGGTTCATTAAGAGGCCTGGAGCCTTTCATGTGCGGCCCGCTGGCTCCACTCCAGTGACCAACAGCTCCCATCTGCCGGGTGACCTCTGCGGAGGGGGCGGGTGGTCTGCGCCCCACGCCCCCGGACAGGTGTCCGGTGCCAGCGACGCCGCGTTCCCGCACCTCCCGCCTCGGGCTCCAGGTGGGTGCCTCGGGAGGTGGGCAGTGCCTCTGCTCCGGCCTCGGGGAGGCTCAGACCCGTGGGAAGCGCGGCAGCCTTCTGGACACGACGAGAAAAGTCAGCTGGCAGCTCCGTGGGTGGGAGAAGCAGCTGCAGAGGAAGGAGCAGAAGCTCCCGCAGATCCCCCCTCCTCTCCAGAGCCTTGTCACAGCCCAGCCCGGGCTGTCCCAGCACAGCACCCGGGCTGCTCCCCCTGGGCCACCTGGACCAGCCCGACGGGAGGAGACACGTGTCCTGTGGCAAAGGGCATCCCCAGGGCCACCGAGACGCCCTGCTCTGGCACAGCCCCGCGCAGGGAGCCCGCCAGAGCCGAGGGAGCCCTGAGGGTTTCAGAAAGGGCTCTGCACCTGAGCAAGGTGGGCACAGGGCGATTTTGGGACTCGCCACCCGGCCCGGCCCCCGTGACCGGCCCAGCAGCGCCACCCAGGGGCTCCTCCGGGGACAGCTCGCGGCATCTCGCCCAGCGCGGCAGCGACTTTTCGTCCTTTCTGATCAAAACCCGCTTCACTTTCTTTGCCAGCTCCGTCTCAGCTGCCTTTCAACCACCCTCCTCCCTCCGCCCCAGCTCCAACAGCGGCTCCAGGTGGGGGAAACAGCTCCAAGGGCAGCTCAGGGCATTTATTCACCACGCTGGAACGTAAAAATAACATCTTTAATAGCTTTCGAGTTGGCACAGATGGCATTGAAACTCACCACTGTTTATTACTAGACTATGAACCACACACGGTGCAGCGCAGGGAGGGCGGCTCCGGCCCCACGCTGCTTCTAAACCACGGAGCTACGACAGGTTGGTGTTGGAGGTGACTCTTTTCATTTACATTCAGCATTTATAGAGTGAAACCAACAGCGAGGTTTAACCACACGCACACAGAGCAAAGCCTGGGGAGATGTTCCTGCTGGCAGCCGAGCTCTCCTCCTCTGAGCACACACAAAAGCCCAAAAATTAGCTGTAACACAGGTTGTGAGACTGGCCAAACAGCACGGGACAACGCAGGAGCTTCTGCTCATACCTGAAGGGAAGTTACTGCAGTGACAGTCCCATTTCCGTCCTCCAAGAGCAGGAAAGGATGTTAAGACACAGCCTAGAAGCTCTCTCAGTGGCCAAACAATTGTTTTCAGGAACCCAGAATGCAGCGGGACAATACTTCCTTTTCTGAAGTATGTTCCCAAGGAAAGCTCCCTGCTGCCCTGAGCCAAGCACTGTTATCCTCGCACAGGTGCAAAGGGGATGGCACAGGCACCAAACCATGAGGGACTCACCTTGGAAAGCAGCAGCAAGCTGGTGGCAGAGCAGAGGCCTGGCAGAAAACCCCCATTCTGACCAAAAAACAGCATCAAAACTACTAGGAAGGATGAAAATAATTCCCAGCAACAGAGGAGGCGAAAGGAAGGGAAAGGGGAAAGCATCCCAGATCTGGGCAGCCACAGAGCCACGGGAAAAGTGTCAGCCTGAAAAGGACAAAATTGAGCCAAAAAGACACTCCCACACTTGTGATGTGCAGCCAAAACATCACACCATGAACTCACAGTGGCAGCTGAGCTCCTCACAGGCCCCTGTGCCTGTCGCTCACCCTTTGCCATGGCCATGGCCTCTCCCGTGTCACAGCACGGCCCCGTCTCAGCTCCTGCGTAACCATCCCCCGAGCAAAACTTGTATTTGGGGAAACATTTACAGGTTTCTGGCAAGATCATAATGTGTTGAATGAAGTATGCAGTCCTCAGTGAAAACAACCACCAGCACTGCTGCGGTGACACCCACCTCGCTCAGCAGCAACTCCAGCCTGACAAACACTTGTTTGTCCAACCCAGTTCCCCCAAGTCTCTGTCCTTGATGACCCTGAGGAACCAAGACACCACAGCCACTTCCAACCCTCAACTTCCTTGTCATTTGTTGGTTATAAAGATTTCCAGTTTCTAGGGGTACTCTATAATCACAATGATTATGAGGCA
Source organism: Cnemophilus loriae (assembly GCA_013397755.1). NCBI lineage: Eukaryota > Metazoa > Chordata > Aves > Passeriformes > Corvidae > Cnemophilus > Cnemophilus loriae. The sequence continues at coordinate 67,130 of VZTF01003869.1, forward strand.
TTTCTGGCCTCTGTCCCAAGGAATTCCCTCTCACCATCAGGAGCGGGTGCCGACACGGAGGGAGGTAAAATGCACAGTGAGGTCTCCCACAGCGAGGTCTCTCCTCTGGCGAGGCCACTTGTTTTGCCTTTAGTGCCCCTGCACTGTCACGGCCTCTGTCTGGCCTTTACTTCCAGCGGGGGCCTTGCCCCCCATGGCTTTGTTGGAATAATCCCGCTGTCCAAAAATAGTGCTCCCAATCCTGACGTTTGTAGATCCAACCTCTATCTGGAAGAGATAGACAGGAGGAGGTCAGGGCAGGGCTGCCACCTCCCCATGGCCCAGCCTCGGCTCTCACACCACAGGATGGTTCCCCACGGACTCACCACCCACAGCTACACCCAGGGGTTGGTTCCATCCCAGGAATCTCCCCCAGGAGCAGGAGAGCTGCCCTGGGATCTCCACCCAAGGGGAAGCCTTAGAGGCCTGTTTGGGTGGCACCTGGGCTGGAGTTTGGGGTGCAGGCACGTTTGTTCCCCGAGGGAAGGGGCAGGAACACACTCACTGCGTGCTGGAAGTCCGTGGACATGCCCATGCTGAGCTCCACCTTGTCCACGGGCAGGTTCAGCTTCTCACACACCTCCTGCCTCAGGGACAGCAGCACCTGCAGAGCACGAGGGGACACGAGAGGGTCACACTCCTGCACAGCCGCGCCAGCTCCACTCCGGGGTGCCACAGACCCCGACTCCTGCCTGGCCCTGAAGTCTCCTTCACACAGGACGTGCAATTCCCACACTTCCCACGGAAGCACCGCAACAGCGTCCGGAGATTTCCCAGATTTACTGACAACACACAGGAGGCTGAACCCTCACCTGGAGCAGGGGCTCCAGGACAGCAACTGCTGCACAGCTAGCCCTGCCAAAATCCTGCCTGCAGCTTCAGAGGATGGGTGGGAGAAAGACCCTGCAGAAAGAAGCCTCCCACCTGCACTGACACTGGTACCGAGGGCTCTGCACTACCCTGCACAAGGTGTTCCTGCATCCCGACAGCCTGACTCGGACTGGCTCGACTGGGACAGACAAACTGTAACAGGAAACCAGCCCACAGTGACATCTTCTCCGAGAAAATCTTACCTGGAAGTCCGGATTTGGCCCCTTACTGAGGTCATGCCCGATGCTGCCAATGGTCATCAGCCCCACGAATTCCAGGCTGGGGCACTTGTTGATGACGTGCTCCACAGCAGCCGTGGTGTCCCCGGGGGGAAGGCCGTGCTTACCTGGGAAAGAACAGGGAGCTCTGTGCCCAGCGCTGCCAGAGAAACGCTCTCAGAGCACAGACCAGCCCATCTCAACCAAGTTCCCTGTCGAGCCAGCAGGACAAACATGCACATGTCACAAAGAGCCACTCACTGTCCTCCCCACTGGTGTTAACTTGCACCATGACCTTCAGCTTCTGGGACGACCCTTTTTTCTGCCACGAGCTGTTGACTCTGTCTGCCAGTTTCACAGAATCCACCGTTTCCAACATGAACAGGTTTGGGACAGCTGGGGAGAAAACACAGGCTGAGGGAATTCTGCTGGCACGGGATTGTTTGTACCTACAACAGGCATTGGTGAGTTCATGGAGCTGGAAGGGACCCCCAGGGATGACTGAGTCCAACCCCTGGCCCTGCACAGACACGCCAAAATCCCACCCTGGGCATCCCTGGCAGCGCTGTCCAAACGCTCCTGGAGCTCTGGCAGCCTCGGGGCCGTGCCCATTCCCTGGGGATCTGTCCCAGAGCTTATCCCACCCTCCGGGGGAAGAACCTTCTCCTGATATCCGGCCTGACCCTGCCCTGACACATCTGAACACTGGAAGACCACTGCCCACATAAAATCAGCCAGGATTTACCGATCAGCTTGTTGACATTGTTCTTCTGGAGGTGACCAATAAAATGCCACTTGATGTCTGGACAAGACGACAGAATCTGAAAGCAGAGGGAGCACTCAGGTCAGAACAATTCCCTCTTCCCCCACGCAGCACTTCAGTCTTACTTTGTCCACAACCAAATACCAGACACCCAATTCCTTTGTTTGTTGACCCTGGAAGACTCAGCCTGTGGTTGTGCTGAGGTTGCTGCACAGCCTGGAGGGGGACGGGGCTGTGGCTGCAGGGACTGCCGTCCATGGGAACAGGGAAGCTCTTTTGCAACAGTCATAAAATGATATTTTCCCCAAACTGAGTGCTAACATTTTTTTTCCAACAAGGACTGTGCGTCTCCTAAAGAGAGAGCAAAAGGCAAAGCACTGTGCAGACAAACCATGACTAAGGCAGATGTGTTCCCAGACTCCTCTGGAGCCAGCGAGGCAGGAAGGGGAACGGGGCAGAGGCAGGGAGCCAAGAATAACCCACCATTTATCTGCAAAGATAAGGATCCAGCCAAATCCCTAACAAACCCCAGGACTTTGACTGAACAGCTTTTAGGACACAGCTGTACATGGAAAGAAAACATGATGGGAACTGTGTGCTTACTCTGGAGTCTGATGCCTTTTCCAGCAGCTCCTGAACCTGGGAGAATGAAGGAGAATTCCGTTAAACCCACAGCAGGCAAAGGATTGATATCCTTGGGATGTGTGGTTCTGGGGCCAACCTGAGCCTCAAAACCACGAGGCCAGGGAACGAGGCTGTCACCCACAGAGCCACCCAAACTGGGCTGCCCCGAGCCTGCCCCGTGCCATCAGGAGGAATTTCTTCACAGAAAGGGTTGTTAAACATTGGAAGGGGCTGCCCAGGGAGGTTTGGAGACCCCATCCCTGGAGGTGTCCAAGGAAGGACTGGATGTGGCACTCAGTGCTGGGTGACAAGGCTGGCATCGGGCACAGCTCGGGCTCAATGGCCTTGGAGGGCTTTTCCTGCTGGAATGATTCTGGGACTCCGTGCCCTCAGCAGGGGGCCCTTTCCCAGCCCCGCTGACCCTACCCCAGCCCCTGAGGCCCCCAGACTCACGTAGTTCTCGCCGAAGCTGCGCTGCCCGTGGCTGTAGGCCTCCATCACCATCTCGGCCGGCTTGGTCTTGCTGACGGCCACGAGCCGCGGCTGCACGGCCGGGAGCCCCTGCGGGAGCAGCGCGGGCTGAGCACGGAGATCCCCCGGCCCAGCTCCGGGCACCCCCCGCGGCTGCTGGGGGGGGACGAAGGGGGCCTGGCCCTGCTGGGGGAGCGCCGTGCCGAGCAGGAGGGAGGCCTGGCGCCGTGGCGGGGTCCGGGCTCCTTTGCCGGGGGGTTCAGACTCCCAGATCTGCGCTGTGCTCGCTCCTGGGGTACTGAGGGTCTGTTCCCACGGTGACCAGTGCCCTGACCCCACGGCGGGACCCCTCCCAGCGGCACTGCGGGTCTGTCCCCACGGTCACCGGTGATCTGTCCCCACGGCGCGGGGCCCGTCCCTATGGTGACGGAGGTCTGTCGCCATGGCAGCGATTCCGCGGTCCCCCCGGGCTGCTCTCGCCCCCCGTGCCCCCCTCACCTGCGGCCGCCGCGCCGCCGCCTGCTGCACCTGCTCGGTGACGGCGCGGAGCGCCGGGCCCAGCCCGTCCCCGGNGGGCGGGGCGCGGCGCCGCCATGTTGGGAAGGTCGCGGGCGCCATGGCGGCCCCGGGGGCACAGCGGGGCCCGGCCGGGGCTTCCCCCCGTGTCCCCTTCCCGGTGTTTTGGTGACAAATCCAAATCATTCCGTGCCCTGAGTAACGGGGGCGAGCGCTGCCACCCAGCCCGCCCGACTGTGCCAGTCCCGACCACCCTCCACGCCCACCCCCCAAAATTAGGTTCTTATCCCTGCATGAGGGGCAGTCTCCCAAGGGGGTGAATTTCAATTGTGTCGGGGAGAAAAAGCGTCATAAAAGCAAGGCAGGGCACGGTGCTTGTCCTGCAGGCCCAGTCCGAGGGGCCAGGCGTGTCGGGGAGCGCTTGGAGCGTGGCCACGGAGCCCGGCAGCAGCCGGAGGGGCCGGGACAATGCCCGGCTTTATGGAGGAACCCAGGGCGAAGAGTGGGAAACTGCCAGCTGGAACCCATTAACTCAAATATTTGTCTTAATGCGCAGAACTTCACTGTCCCTCTGCAGATTCAGTGTTTACACAGCCGGGTAAAAACACCCCGAAGGTTCCTGCCCTTTGTCTGGTAAAACACGACAAGGATTTTCTGCAAACTTTCCCAAATCCGAGGTGTTTGCTGCTCCAGTCCCGTTCCTGCGCTTTTCACCCATTCCACAGCAAAGCAGGGGCTGGCAGACGCGGGATTCCTCGGACACGGACGCCTCTGACCCTTGTTCTTCCACCTTCCTCCTCCTCACTGGCAAGGGAGAACCAGCCCGGGCAGGGGCACGGCCCCGACCCCCAGCACCCCAGAGCTCCCCGCTGCCACCGGCCTCGACACTCCCTCTGGAAAATCCTCCCCTGCTAATACACCTACACCTGGTATTACAGTTCATCCACAAACCCTGATATTAAAATTGGAAGATTCTAAAATTGAAGGCCATTTTATTGTCATAGCAAATACCAAAATAAAAAGGCTTTGAATTCAGTATATAAGAAGATCAAAGGCTGCACTGGCAGAGCATTTCCATGCTCCCCACAGCCATTCCCAGGCATCAGCAGTGCCACAAACCTCTGTTCCCTTTGTTAAAGAGTGGGTTTAAAGTTCAGATCTTCACCTCAAGGTTCTAGAAACAGGACAACTTGCCCGTTAAAGAGACAGAGGGAATAAAGGTTTACATGGACAGACAGATCCACTCTGGAAAATTCAGGACATTTTAGAGAGTGAAGAAACCTGAATGAAGACATGACCACGGATTTCAGCTTGTGAAAACTGATACACTCTCAACTTTGCTTTTGCTTTTTTACCCTTAGTACAATTTAACTAAATTACACTAATACTTTAGCAGTCAGGGCTTTAGTTAGAAAAAAAAAAATCATTAAGAGCTCTTTATCCCAAGCTATTGTCTTGCTGTGAAGTCACACATAAAAAAAAGCCTTTCTAATACCACTTTGGCTTAGTTGGGTCCTTTCATTAGTGAAAAATACTCGTGTAAAAGGAGGTGGTAGCTGCTGATGGAAACCTCGAGTATGAACATAAAACAATCTCAAACGAGCTCATCCTCATGGCTAAACTTCTGCTATTCCCTGTTATCATCTCCCTGCACAGACCTATTTATGAGTCAGGACTATCCCAGCCTCCCTGGGGATGTTGTTGACTACCGTGGGTCTGATGTAGGTCTGGAGATGGGACTTCCCTTAGCTCCTGTTTTCCAGGAAATACAGAGAGGATGGGACTTTTCTCCGGCAGAAACTGATGCTTAATTTCTATTTTGCATTTCCAAGCATCAACAGGGAAGAGAAAACTGCTGTAAAAACCCTGGAGCCAGCAGCTGAGATTCATCCGAGCTCTCTTAGAGTAACACAGGTTGATGAAGATTTAAACACTGCAGAGTGAGACCGGGGTAGGGGGGAGCAAGAATTCGGGGCACGAGCCTGAGAATGCACCAGGCTGGTCTCTGACAACGAGCACTGGCATCATCTCACATGAGGATATTGGCCTCAAATTGTATCAGCAATTAATCACCAGGCTCTGCTGCCAAATGCACATGGATTAGGCAGGGGGAAAAAAATGTTCTCGCTAGGCCTGAACTTTTATCCTCAAATTTTGCATGTGTGGAAAACAAAGCCCTGCTCCCTCTTGCATCTGGGATGTGAGGAACTAATCGGCTCTCTGGAGGGGAAGGCGCATTCTGGTACGTTGTTCTGAGAGACAAGGGGATGCATCTTTGGGTAGTTCAGGAAGAGCCGCTTCTCTCTGCCCCGTGACCTTTCAGGATCATGGATTGTCCTTGGCCTGTACGAAATCTTCTTTCCACAAGGTCCAGTCAGACCCAATCCCACAGGAGCTCAGTTCTGCTCATTTCAGCTCACCTGAAGGTCCTTTTTTTACTCAGACACTGTAAACACTGAGATCCAGCTGCTCCTGCAGGGCAGATGAGCTGAAAAACCATCTGGTCACTCCAGCAGCTCCTCCCCAGCAAGGCCTTTTGTAGAGCCAGGGTCCCTGAGACAAAAATTCTTTCCTCCCTGGTTTTCTATGACAATTTCCACGCCTGCAGCCTCATTTCACTGAAAACCCCACCCAGCTCTGCACTCCAGGACGCTGCCCACACCCTCCCCCAGCAGCTGAACTGCTGGGAAAACTCTCCTGTGCCCTACAAACACAGGCAAATGGAAAACAAAGCAGTGTTAGGACATAGAAAATGAAGAGTTTGTGGTCTAAGGCTTTGATCCTCCCGGTGAGTGGGAACCTGCAGGATTCCAGCTGAGCCTGTCCCTCACGGGGTCACCTCACGTGGGCTCAGCAGCCAGCTGCCACTGGCCCCAGCCTCGAGCAGACACTTGTAGTGTACAAAATCTAGCACCTTATTTTCAAAGGAGATTGAAATAAAGTACTTGGAATTTTCAATAAGAAAAAAACCCAAAACAAGTTGTAGCAGCAATTCCCCTCCCTCCAAAACCTCAACATTTCTTTACCTGCAACTGCTATGAACCACTTAAATCCCAAATTAGGTTCCCATCCAGCTGATAGCCCCGACAGCCTCTCCCAAATCCTTGGTCTGTGTGACTAAGAGCTGGGGAGGTGCAACTACAGAACGTAGCTGGAGCTTAGAAATTACCAGAAAACCCACCCCATAAATACCAAAGTCCTTGAGTCTAATTGTCATACAAAAGATTGAAAGGATTAAGTCTGATTCATCTCTTTCAGCACAGGAAAGGGGGAAAACAGAAAGGAATTTCCCAGTTCATGATTTTTTGATATAAAATGAATAGAAATCTTTCTTTTCAGTTGATGTAGTAGTGTGTAACTACTTCAGTTATTAAGTAGTTTTGTGTCCTCGCTGGTTCCTGCCCCGTCCTCGTCTTGGATTCCTTCTGCCAGTCCCTCTGCAGATTTGGTCTGGCTCCCTGCAGAGTCCATGAACATGTTGGGAATATCTTTGCCAAAGTAGATCTTGCTGTTGGCTGCGATTGCCTTGTACTTCATCAGCTGCAAGTACTCGGGAGTTAACTTGAGCTGCACGGAGAGAAAACGGGTCACGACAGCTCGGGTTCGGGAAAAGGGAATTCCTGCCACGAGCACACGAGGCACGCACTTCCCACAAGCCCAGCAGGCACGGGCAGCCCTCCCCAGGGAAAACACGGAGTGCCCAGAGCCAGGTTCTCCTTCAGCAGGGCTGAGTGCAGCTCCAAATCCCAGGGACTAAATGCAAAATGAAAAGCGATGGGAGCAGCTGGGGAAACGCTCAATCCAAACGTGATGGGGATGCTCAAGAGCACATCACTCACTGCTGCCCTTGCAACGAGAGCTACTGAGGAGGGAAACATCCCTGGCTGTTTTCCAGGGAGCAGATCCACCAGTGTGTCTGGGTGAGAGGAGCTCACTGGTTCAGGATACTGACATTGTAACAGAGAGGACACAACAACTGGCACAGAACCTGCCCACAAACNCTCACTGGTTCAGGATACTGACATTGTAACAGAGAGGACACAACAACTGGCACAGAACCTGCCCACAAACACCCCAGCCCTCTGCCCCTTCTCACTGACCACCACAGAACTGAAACTTCCTGCTGGGATGTCCCTGCTGTAGGCAGGAACACACCTGGCAATTCTATCCACGTCATTTTTCTGTTTGCAGGTTGGATTTTTTGTTGTTTTTACTTTTGCAGTACCAAGGCTCTTCCAGGGTGTCCGAGATCAGCTCCATTTGTCCTTTCCCTGCACTGTGGTTTATTCTACCCCTGCCTGTCACCCCGGAGATCTCCCTGCTGCGACTGCCTGCCAGCTTGAGACTGGAATGAAACCACATTTCTCACCACAACAGCGTGAAAGGGCAACACTGAAACTGATATTCCATCTACAGAGGGCCACGGCCCCGTGAGCACCTGGCAGAGCAGAGATTTCACATACCCTGACACTGATCTGTCCAGAGAACAAAATGAACTTGGAAATAAGGATCTAATTGTTTCAGTCAGATGAAAGCTTTGCCGAGAGATGGCCTTGTTTTGCTTTTTGACTTAAACAACGATCACTGCCTGCTCTTGTGCTGGGGATTTCCCTACAGCCTGGTGCCAGGGGCTGCTCTGAGGCACCACAAAGGAAAGCACAGTACCTTGTTGGCCTCGGCCACCTTCATTGCAGTGTAACACTCAGCATCAGCTCTCGCCTTCTCTCGTGCAAGAAATGCAGCATCTGGAAGCAAACGCATGCTCTGGGTCACATTTGTCTTTTCAGCCACATTAGCACCGTTTGCAGCTGGAAACTCTTTAGAAAGTGGCCAGTGCCACATCTAAACTACATGGGATACAATATGGGGAGGAGGGAATAAAATGGGAAACCCAGAAATGGGAGCTCAATTTACAGCTAAATGGCTGCAGGATGAGAGCATTAGTAAGTGAATTGTAGCTGCAACTGCAGAGCTCAAAGAATTTCACAAACATCAGGGTTTGATTATCCCCATCACGTGGGCCGAGCTCAGCCTTTCTTCTCGAGCCAGGACTGACTCTCGTGCTGAAACGCAGCAACTGCTCTCCTGCAGACGTGGGATTTACCCCCAGCCTCTGCCCAGGCCTCCAGGAACAGCCTGAGCAGCCCACCAGGCTCTCTGCAGATGAGGTCTGTGCCTGTGGATGTGATTCCCAGATGGGACTTGGTCTGGGATACGCAGATGAAGGTTCTGGCACGCAGAGCAGGGGATTTGAACCTTTACAGGCTCTGCCCCTTGGACAGACGCTGGAGAGCTTTTCTCTGCTGTGTCAACAATTGCTCCAAGGCTCTGATTCTGTGCATACTGGAACTCCCGACTCCTGGCAGAGACACTTAAGGAAAGAAACACTTCCCCCTCCTGTACTGCACTCCTTTTCCCCCTCTGACTCCGTATCCATCCAGCGACAATGATGGGTATCAGGCCACCACGTCACGGCTAAGCTGAGTGTAATCCTGCCCGTCTCCTGCCACTCCTCCTAAGGCACGGGGCCACGCAACTGCAGCACGTCAGTCTGGGTTTGAGAGCTGCAGAGCTGGATAAACCATTTGTTTACTTCCCCTAGCAGGGAGTCCTGGGAGCTGCTACACTTAAAGATCATGTAAACAGCTGGATGGTCTGGCCCACAACTTCCTCTCTTGGCTAAAAGGAGAGGCTAGTCCCAGTCAGAGACACCAGGAAAAAGGAGGGAGGCAGGAATCCTCTGCCAGCACAGACCCGGACTGAGGGCTGACACCTGCTGACACAGTTACAAGAAATAAACCCCATTGTATTTCTGCAAAGAACTTCTTAATGACAAGCTGCTGATCTGTAAAACTTTTAATTGGCTCCTCAGTGGCTTCTGCAAAGCTTGTCAGGGCCTCTAATGAATGTAAGGGGAAAAAAGGCCTTGCCACTCCCAAGCTGGAATTGCAGAGCCCTCTCCACGCCCTGGAGTTTCCTTGACAAAGCATTGTATCAGATGGCTGAGGGAACATCTCCTCAAGTTTAAACTCCTACAAAGATCACCTTCAGAAAGGGAGTTTCAAGAAGCACAGCCTGCGAAGAAATTCCTATTGCTCCCTCTGGTCAGGAACTTCACCCCTGTGAACACCAGCCTGGATTGAAGAACAGTCAACACACACTTCAAGAACTCCCTGGTGAACTGCTTCAGGATTTACTTACTGGAAAGCTCACTCCCCACTCACCTTCAATCTCTGAAATTCGCTTCTCCGTTTCCTTTTCCATCACTTTCTGTCCATAAGTTATTTCAGCAACTTGTGCAATCTTTTCTGCCTCTGAAATGAAAACAAGAACACGCCCACACTGTCATCACACATCTTCCTAACACCAGAAGCAGCCTCACCCTGGAAAATCCTCACTCATCACCCACTTCAGGTGGAAATACATGGTGGGAAGAATTTCCAGCCTGCAGAAAACAAAGCTGGAACCCACCTGAAAAACTCCCGAGTTTCTCTGGGAGAGTTTCAGATCAGAGAAGGTCCCGAAGTGAACCAGGTGCATCCCTCCCTCCCTCCCTGGGACCTGGGGTCTCTTTGCTGCCTGTCCCCCCGTTCCCTCTCCCAGCCCAGCCACACAGACCGATCAGGGCTTTCTTCCTCTCCGTCTCTGCCTCCTTCTCCACCACCTTCTGCTTCTGTGCCGCAATCAGCAGCTTTGTCTTCTCACTCTCCCTGGGGAGCAGGAGAAACCACTTAGAAACAGGAGCTCACTGGTGTGGGATTCACACCACATCCCCAGAACGAGCTGCTGGCTCTCCCCTCCTCCCAGCACGTGTCCAGGGCAGGTGGGACCAGCAGTGTCAGGGCAGGTACCTGCACACACAGAGCTTTTTGCCTAAACCAAAGCATTCTTTCCTCCCCTCCCCAGCAGGAAGATTTTCCAGTGAGTCCCTGTGGCACAGTCCCTGCAGGCTGCCCTCGTGCCTTTTCTATCTTACTGTTTTTTACTTACATTAATGAGCTTTTAAAGTGTGAACATAAATTAAAAACTCTGCTCCTGCTCCCAAATCAGGGAAGAGACTCTGGAACTGAGTCTCTCTCAACACGCCCTGCTGCGTTTATGGCAGAGAACACAGGCTGATTTGGGACCTCCTGCCATGACCACACCACACAGGATTTACCACCAGCCCAAAAGGTGACACGCAATGCTAGGGAAGCAGAATGGATGACAGGGATCCTATCCTGGCCAATGCAGACTGCTGGCAGCGTGCTCAGGGAACACGGGCGTGTCTGACTGACCCAGTGCAGGAGCAGGCAGCTGGCTCAGGGCACTGCAAAGGGATCAGCACGTCAAGTGCTGTCAAAGAAAGTTATTTCAAAGCTTTGCAAGTCTTCAGCCTGTTGAATCAACAGTTTCTCCGTTCTGGTCAAACAACAGGATTAGTGCTGAAATCCATCCCTCTGCCACTCAGCCACCGCTCCGGGAGGGTTCTGTCACACAGGGCCAGTGCCCAGGGGAAGGAGCCTGGCCCAAATCATTCCTGTGCTCGAGGGTTCCAAGTGAGGGCCCTGCCAGCCCAGCCAGTGCTCAGTGCTGCTCCTCTCCAGCCCCTTCCCGAGGGGCAGCATGAGGCCGAGGGCACCGAGATCCCCCCAGTCCTGAGTTAATCTGCCCCTCTGGACTCTTTTGGGAACACAAAGGCACTTACATGAGCTCGTAATTCCTCCGGATCGTTTCAGGGATGTTTGGCTTTGTAACTCGAACCGCCTGCAGAGAGGGAGACAGAAGAGAACATGGGCCAGCAGCCAAGTGGCCCCTGGGGCTGCAGGAGACTGGGGGTGGCACTCGGGGCGTGCTCTGCCACCAGAGCTGCACAAACTGTGACCAGGCCCAAAACCCACAGAGAAACAGCACTGAAAGGTCTCCTAACACGACAGGAGTAACGTGGGCAAAGCAGCACCCAGAGTAACTTCAGGAGAAACTCAACACACCAAAACTGTGAGGGGACAGGAAGGACACTGTTCCCACTCCTCAGGTTAAATGACATCTGTGTTGTAAAACAATTTCCTAACAAATCTCAGTTTCTTGTTTCCTTTTAGCCCTTTCCCATCTTCACAATCTGCCCCTTCGATATCTCAATCAAATCCTGATTACCTGTATAATTAATCCAGGGGCCATCGTGGTTAGGTCTTGCTGCAAGGCCAGTTTAAGGTTTTCATCAATTTGATCTGATTGGGGGAAAAAGAAAAGTGAATGAACCATCCCCCAAGGCAGTCTGCTGTCAGCACCCAGAGCGAGCTGGGATGGCTCACATTTCCTAGTCCTGGAAAGTACAAGTGGGAGTTGGATGCAGAAGTGCTGGGCTGACCCCGGGGCAGGTTCCCAGCTCTCCCAGCAACAACCAGCACCAACCCCTGGGATACGCCACAGGAATGTGGCAGGCATGAAAGGAAACCCTCCAGTTTCCCAAAACCTGCAGTTTGGAATCTTCCTGAGCCAGATACAGCATCTTCACAGCAAGGAATCTGTGCTCTAACCCCCTCCCCCACTGAGATCCTGAAGGGACGTGGTAAATCCTGACCCATTCTGACCTGCACCTGTGCCAGCAGGACACAAAGCAAACGGAAAGGCAGGAATGGGAAATGGCAGCATCAGTTACTTTAACAGGCTGCAAAAATCATCAGTAATGTCTCTTTGGCTCAAGGAGACCCAGAACTCCAGCATAGCTGAGGATTTCAAAAGGAAACACAACCTAAAACCCTGCTCCGATGAAAGCTCCAAGGAGGGCAGCGCTTCCAGCTGGGGCCTGCTGGGAAGTGCAGAGGGAAAATCAAACTGTAACGGCCTTACGAGGGATCACATCACACTCCTGGATTGTTTGCTTTGGTCCCAGTTTCCTATCTGGAGCTCAGGCTCCTAATGAAGCCCAGCTAGGAGGTTGGGAAGCAGCTGTTATCAGTTCCCTGCACCTGCTGGCAGATGTGGGGGCAGAGGGTGACGTGAGGCCGCCCAAAGGGGCTGTGCCCCACTGCAGAGCCTGAGCCAGGCCCAGCCAGCTCAGCCCAGGAGTTCCAGGGGAGTTTGTACAAGTTCCTTCTGTGCAGAGCTTTCAGCCCATTTCAAGCAGCCATCAGCAGCAGCTGCCGACATCTGGAGCCTCCACGGCCAGGAACCCGTGCAGCCGCCAGCAGGAACTGGGAGCTGGGGGGGACCCAGGCCCGCAGCTCGTGTGGGAAGGGGGAAGCCAGGCTCCTTGGAAAGGCCAGGCTGAACAGAGAACAGGAGTCTGCAAACACCCTGTGCTCTCCCAGGCACAGACCCTGTCCCGCCGCGCTCCCAAACCATTCCCAGCAGCTCTGTGCCCACAGCCGGCCCTGCCGCGCGCGGAAAGGCTGCGAGGATTTCCCGTCAGCCCAGAGCCAGAAACAAAACACTCGGCATTGCCAGCCACTGGACTACTTCTACCAAGAAACCACAGCTTTTCCTCAGCCCCTCCTGCCGTGTGCCTCCCTGTGCTGCCTGGTTTTCCGTCGGGAAGGTCAGCGGGCTCCTGCCCGCACTCCTGGTTTGTGGCCACCACGGGCACAGCCCAAAGCCCATGGAGCCCTCTGGCCAGCGAGTGCTTGCTCAGACTTTCTGAACAGCAGAGAGCCACAGCCGGGCTTTTCCATCTGGATTAGAGAGTCCTGTGACTGATTCAATCCACCACAGCTGCTGCACACACAGAGAATGCCACAGAATTCCTGCTCCCTTCCCTAAAGGGAGGCTACTGGCAGGGCTGGGCTTGGAGTTTATTGTTACAACATACTGAAGCACTCAGCTCCAAAAGATAACACGGATAAACAATTGCAGCTGGTGAACAAGCCCGGCTCCAAGCAGAGCCAACACGGGATTAATGGATAAAAGCCATCAGTTGGGGGTTCTGCACCAACGGCCCACGGGGAGAACCCTCAGCACCAGCAGTCCCGGGGGCAGCTCACCGAACAGCTCGATGTAAACCTCCTGCAGCGTGTGCACACTGCAGAACTGGTTCAGCTCGTGGTGGATCTTGTTGAAGATGAGAGCCTTGTCATAGTCAGCCGTGTAGTTCTTGACGATGTCGTACACTGGGAGAGGAGAGAGGGCGAGGAGGGAGGGAAGGGAAGCAGGGAAGGGAGGCTGAGCTCTCTCAGGGAGAACCTCGAGCTCAGTCCCAGCGCGGGGGCTGCGAAATGAGGGAGCCCCTTGCCCTCGAACCCTCTGGTCAGGGCAGGATTATTTACTGCTGACATTTTGTGGCACCTTGGCCAACATCTGTCCCCTGATCTGTAAACAGAAGGGTCTGGAGCACCCCCAGGCTGCGTGGGGGCTGCACACACACACACACACACAGAGCGCTCCCCGCTGAGCCAGGCACCCCAACACTAAAAACCAAAGGATTTGGGAAAAAGGCTCGAAGGTCGCTGTCCCTGGGCTGCAGGGGAGCCTTTGCTCACAGCCCCCTGGCTCCCCCCTGCACACCCCGTTACTCCAGTCTCTGCTGCACAGAGCTCAGGGGGTCGGGGTAACGCAGATGACCAAAGCAAGGAACAACAAACACCCAAAACTCCCGGGAGAGCGGGGTCAGAGGTGACACCCCGAGCTCAGGGCTCTGCCAGGCGCTCGGGGCACACCTGTGGTACAGCCTGGCTCCCAGCCAGACGCAGCCACAGCCTTTGCACCTCTTGCCACTGCAGCACAGCCCCCGGGGCGTGGCCGGGGCACAACCCGTAACTCACCCGCGCTCTGGATGAGGAAATTCACCACCTCGATCCTGTCGAAATAAATCATCACTCCCCCACTGCAAAGGGAAAAAACCAGAAAATTATGGTTGCTGGAGCCTGAGTGGCTGCGAGGGTGTGGGACCCCCCCCAACCTGCTCGGCACCCCAGCACACCCCAAAGCCCCCCAGCCCCTGGGGATGGTGGCACAGACACAGCCCCGGGCGGGCTCACTGCCCTGGAGAGGCCCTGCAGAGCCTCCCAGTCACCCCAGTTTGGGGGCTGCAGGAAAGTTCAGTCCCTGGGGAGCTTCCAGCTGGGATGAAGGGCGGCGGGGGGGTAAGAGCTGAACATCTCACCTGGTGCCACACGGGACATTTTTCACCTCGTCCGTCTGCAGCGTGGTCTGGAGGGGATTGAAGGAAAGAGGCTTAGGAGGGAGATTCTCCCGGCACAAACCCCGCAGCCCCGGGACCCTCCAAAGCAGGAGCTGCACCCGCCTCGCTCGGCCCCTCGTTCAAGGCTCAGCGGGACCGGCCCGAGCGCCGCCTCTCCCGGCACCGGGCACAGCCGCGCCCATCCCCGTGAGTCCCCCCGGGCTCCCCCGGTGCCCCCCGGGCCCGGGCCCAGCAGCACCTGCACTGACTTGTAGGACGTGATGAAGGGCAGCATGAGGTGGAAGCCGGGCCCGCTGGTGGAGGTCAGCAACGCGCCGCCGCTGCGGAGGGAACGGGAAGGGGGGGACAGAGACAGAGAACCGTGAGCGGCGGCGGCGGCGGCTGGCCGGGGCCTGGCTCGCTCCCCGCGGGTGGCCCCGCCGGGCCCGTCTCACCGGTAGTAGACGCCGATGTGCCCCTCGTCGATCTTGTGCACGGCCGAGAGCAGCGCGGCGGCCGCGACGCCGAGGGCGAGGGCGGCGATGGCGCCGAGCTGGGCCATGCCCGGCACCGGCGGCGGCACCGGCGGCG
>VZTF01003873.1:33989-46367 GCA_013397755.1 Cnemophilus loriae
GGGTTCACGGGAGGCTGCGCCGGGGAGATAACGCGGAGCCGGGAGGGGAAGGAGGGGAAGGGAGGGAGGGATCTCGGCCCTCCTCCCGTCCCCTCCCCTCACCGCCGCTCCCGGCAGGACAAAACCAGGAGCGAGGGGCAGCGGATGGTGCGGGAGTTCCAGGAACTGCAGCGGTTCCTGGAGGAGCAGGAGCAGCTTCTCCTGGTCCAGCTCGGGGACCTGGACAGGGCCATCGGCCGAGCCCAGGACGAGGCGCTGGCCAAGGTCTCGGAGGAGTTATCCCAGCTGGACACCCTCATGTGGGAGATGGAGGGGAAATTCCAGCAGCCCCCGAGCCACTTCCTGCAGGTGAGAGCCCGGAGCCCTTGGACTGGGAGGCGAAAAGGGGGAAAAAGCAAAATCCGAGACCCAGGGGCCCAAATTATCCCCAAAGGAGCTTCCCCCTGGTGTCACTGCCACTGCCCTGGGAATGTCCCAGGTGGGAGAGGGCTTGGACACCTCTGGGAAGCAGATTGGGTGTGAATTAGGATGGTTTTGAAAGTCCCTCCAGCCCAAACCAGGCTGGAATTCTTTGATCTCGTGATTTGAAGGAACACGACTTGCTGTTCTACTTCTCTAACCATTTCCTCTCTCCTCCCACCTTTAGGACATCCAACAGCTCCTGGACAGGTAATGCAGCTCCTTCTCCCTTCTCGCACCTCTGGGGCCATCCAGGTGAATCCCCAGGTCGAGATTTCCATCCAGGAGCTGGGATATTTAATGAGAATAAAATCAACCATCAGACCATCAGGGGGTTTTGCCCCTTTTTTGGCGTCTTTGCAGCTGTGAGATGATGAAGTTCCACCCCCCGGCTGAGATTTCCTCTGACCTGGAGAGGAGCCTCGAGGATTTTGTCCAGAGGAACATCCTGGTGAGGGGCACCTTGAGGAGATGCCAAGGTGCCGAGCGGGATTGAGAGGGGGCACGGGGCCTGGTGTGGGAATCCGGAAGGAATGGGGTCCCTGGGAGTGAGATCCAGGAGAAACGGGATCCTTGTGTGGGATACCTGGGAGAAATGGGGTCTTCGTATGAGATATCCAGGAACTGTCCACTAGAGAAGGACCCTGAGGTTTTTTCTGGGGCAAAACCAGTTGGGAAGTGGAGAGAAGGGAAAAACCAGCCCAGCAAAGGAGTTTCCTCTCCCAGGTCTCACCTGAAAAACAGATCAGGGAAAATCTAATCCCATGTGGGTGCAAAGCCAGGGAGAGGATAGAGGGGGGGTAAACCCATGTGGACAAATCCTTGGAGATGAGTTCTGCTGGGCCAGGGGTCCATCCTGGATGAAGGTATTGTCCGACCCTGAGTCTGTGAAATCTCTCTCTCCTCAGACAGCCTCATGTTCCAGCTGCAGGAGCCCGGTGAGTCGTGGGGAGGAAATGGAGGATTTGGGCTTGTGGGACAGGTTTCCACAGAAAAACCAGTGCCATTCCCAAGGCAGGGAGGGAGGGAAGAGTGACGGTCCTGACGCTGACGCTCCTGCTGTGTCCAGGGCCTAGAGATACGGCCCAAATATCCCAAAAAGAGCGTTTGTGCTTCCCTTTCCCTGCCCGGGAGTTCCCCACAGTTCAGTCCTGGAACGGGATTGGGTTGGGAGGGACCTTCAAGGTCGTTTAGTCCCAACCCTGTTCCGTCCTTCCCTGTGCTTCTGCCCCGCACTTTGTCCTCTGCCCCTTCTCGTCCCGTCCTGGGGGGCTCTGCCGAGACACCCCAAGGCCGGTGCCCCCCCAGACCCGCCCGTGACCCTCCAGAGCCGCAGGAAGTGGGAGAACGGGGCCGGTCCAGGCGCTGTGAGGAGCAGGAGCATCTCCATCCTCCCCGACTCCCCTCCAACGCTCCCGTATCCCGCAGCCGACGTCACCCTAGACCCATCCACGGCTCACCCCCACCTGCACCTCTCCGAGGACGGAAAGGAAGCGCGGGGGCAGCTGGTGCCGAGGGACGTCCCGGATCACCCCGAGCGCTTCGACTTCGAGCCCTGCGTGTTGGCGCGGGGGGGCTTCGCCTCGGGGCGGCATTTTTGGGAGGTGGAGGTGGGGCAGGGCGGGGTCTGGGCGCTGGGAGTGGTCCGAGAGTCCGCGCGCCGGAGGGGCCCCCTGAGCCTCACCCCGAAGGAGGGGGTGTGGGCGCTGGAAGCGTTTCACTCCCTGACCTCCCCCCGCGCCAGCCTCCGCCTGCACCCCCCGCCCCCGCGGCTCCGCGTCTCCCTGGACTACGAGGGGCGCCGGGTCGCTTTTTTCAGCGCCGGCGACGACACTCCCATCCTGGAATACACCCGGGCCGCCTTCAACGGGGAGAGGGTCCTGCCCTGGTTCAAGATCGGGATGGGGGCGCGGCTGCTGGAGGTGACGCGGAGCCCCCGCCGCGCGGACCAGGCGGTGGCCGGGCAGGTCATGTCCCCGCTGGACTGGGTGGGATTCGGGTTCTCGCTGCGGATCTGCCCCTGAGGGGGCTGTCGGGATGTGTCCCGAGTGATGCCGCGGGAATTCGCCGCCCCTCTGTGTCCGTCAGGAGCTCTGGGATGGCCCCAGGGATCGGCCGGCGGCGGAGTGGCCGCGCCAGGAGGAGCCTCGAGAGTGGACAGCCCGTTTCAGTGTGTGGGGTTTTACCTTGTTGTGCCCTTGGCGGGATGAATCTTCCCGGTTTCCTCTCTTCCCAAAGTCCAGGGTGTGTCCTGGACCCTTCACCCCTCGGTTTGGGGGGCTGCTCCCCGTCTCTGTGCACATTCCCGACGTTGCTGTCCAATAAAAGAACATTTTGGGTTGCACCCTCCCCTCCCTGCCCCGCCGGGAGTTATGTTCCTTTGGATTTCTGAGCCTCTGGGTGACAAATTAGGAAAATCTGCGCGCGGTGGGGACACCTCGCTGAGCTTCCCCTCCCCAGCCTCTCACACAGACCGTGGAGGGACACAAACACTCCTGGAATCCAGTTTTCCGCATTATTACTCGCCAAAAAAGGGATCCCGCTTGTCCCTCCGTGCTGGCCGCTGGGGAGGGACGAGGGGGGATCAGTGCCAGGGCCGGTGGTGCCTCAGCCCGGAGACCCGGGAAGGGCAGAGACAGGACACGACTTCTGGCGCTTTTTGCCGCTCTCACCGACATCGATTTCCTCAAAAACGCGCGATTTTCTTCCGAGGAAACCCAAAAGAGGAAGCGGCAGCACCGAAACAGCCCCGTTATTAATTCCGCAACCGAGAAGAGGAACCGGGAGCGACGCTGGGCTCGGAATAACAGGCACGGGATGAGTGGAGACCCCGTGACGGAGCCCCCTCCCCATCCCCACGGGTCCCACCGGGATCCTCCCGCGGCAGGTCCCGGCGCAAACGCCGTGTCCCGGGAACGCTCCGCACCCCTCGGGGTCAGAGATCCCTCTTCCCCGACTCCTCCAGGATCCCTCTGATCTCCACCCAGGGCATCTCTTCTCTCCAGAACGATGCAAAGCAGTTCCCACCCGGGCTGGTTTTCCAGGCTCTGCCGACTGCTTCCCCCACCCGATTTCCCATTCCAAGACGAAGGAGCCGAGCCCGAGGCTCTGCCGGTGTCTCACCAGGGTCCACCCCCTTCCCTTCCACCGAGACTTTCCTGGGAGCGTTTTTGGGGTGTTTGCTCCCAGCCCCGCCGCTCCCACAGCCCGCGACTCCTCCGTGGCTCTTCCCGGTGGGAAATGTGCACTGGAATTGAGATTTGCCTTTCCAAACCTGCCCGAGCCGAGGGACCCTCGGCTCGGTGGCAGAGATCCCGCCACTAAAACTTCCATAAAAATAAATATTAATTTATCCACGGAGCTCAGTGGAGGAGCAGAGGGTGAAAAACTGCCTGGAGAAGTTTCCCGGCGAGCTCGGAGCCGGGACTTGGCCACAGGGATGGAGGTGAAAGGGTGTCCCGGACCCCAATTTGCGTCCCTCTGCCAACGCCCTCAAGGTTCTGGTTGTGCTTTTCCCTCCCTTTTTCCTTGGATTTCCCCATCTATGGTCCCGCCAAGCCCCGGGAGCTTCTCGCCCACCGGGGAACTTGGACATCCCGTGTCTCCCGGGTTTTTCAGCGAGGTGGGCGGTTTTAGTGCAAAAGGAGTGGGGTGGCAGCACCCCGGGGCAGCAGCTGCAGGGATAAAATCCTGGAATTCTGATGACGAAAAACCAGGAGAGGTGCGGGGAGACCTGACGCGCAGGCTCAGCCCAGCTGTGCCAGGGATTCACCCGTGACAGGGAAGGAGCAGGACGGGAAGGATCCAGCCCTGCCAGAGGGATAAACCCAGCAGGGTTCGGATCCCTCGGGAAGGAATTCCAGCGGAGATTCGGCTTTCTGAGCGAGGAGAGGAGGACTCCAAGGAAGGACAGCTGCCCTGGAGTGTGGGAAACTGGAGGACCTGGTAGGTGCCACCTGCTGACCTTCGGGGACATTTAGGGACACACCGACCTCGGGAGCGGACGTTCTTTGGGAGGGAAGATGCCATCACGGCGTGGATTTGGGCAGAATTCGGCCAAATTTGGTCAGGGAGCTGCGATATTCCCAAACTTCCCGGTAAATTGATGGAGAAGGATCCAAACTGGAGTCTCTTGGTTGCATCAGGTTTGATTTTTCACCACACCCCTCNAGATTTCCCCAGGAATTCAAGGGAAATGAGTCGGGATCTGAATCCAGAGGTGTTCTCCCGTGGGAAATGCCTTTCCATGAGTTCCTTGGGGTATTTCCCATCCTGCTTTTCCTTTGTTGGTCATTTAAAAGCCCCACTTGGATTTGGGGCTGCAGGTTCTGGGGGGATCCTGAGCTCCTCTCCTCCCGCAGCTGGAAGACCTTAAAAATGAGCTGGAGAAGAGGCAGGCAAAAAAAACCCTGGAGATTTCCCACCTGGACACCCCGGCACAGCGGCAGGAAGAGAAGAATCAGCAGGTGGTGAGGGAATTCTCCTGTTTCAAGGGAAAATCAGAGGGAGGCGCCTCCCCACTGCGTTAATTAGTGGGGTTCTCCCGGTTCCCTCTGGGTCCTGTTCCCTCTGGGGAGCTGAAAGCCCCAAGGGGGTGAGGAGAGGGAGGTTTGAGCCTGGAAAGATGGGGAAAAGGGAATTAAATTCCTGTGGGAGGGCTGGTGGTTCCCTATATTTCTGAATAATTCCCTTTGCTGTGATTCGAGGGGCCTCACGCTGAGCTGCTTTTCCTTTCTCTCTTCCCCCAGGATGTGAAAAGCTCCATCAGCAGGTTTGTGGCCTCCCTGAAAAGCTTTTCCATGAGTTTTCCCAAGAGGAAATGGAGGAGGGAACTCGCCGGTGCCGGCTCGGGGCTCCTCCTCAGCTCCAGGGAGGAGCATTTCGGGTTCTTGATCACTCTTGGGAGGTGCTGATCAACGGGGATTTGGTCTCAAAATCACCTCCATACCGGCTCTAATTAAAAGTTTTGGCTCTTCTCTCCAGCCCAGTCCTCCCCAAAAATTCCTTCCTTCCTCATGAAAAATAAGATTTAGAAAAAAGAAAAGGAGATGAATCTAACAGGGAAATCTGGACTTTGATCTCCTGGATTTCCAAGGAAGGGGGGGGAAATTAAAACCCAACATTCCAGCAGCAACATCCCTCGTTCCTCGTGGCTCCTGAAACCTCCCTGGTTGTTCTGAGAAGTGTGAGGGGGTTTTTGTTGGTTTTATTCTTTTATTCCAGGTGTGGGAAAGTGACTTTCCAGCTGCCCCTGGATGCGGCTCCGGGGCCGGAAGAGCAAGTTTGTCACTTCTCGTGGAGGAGCAGTGCCCTGAAGGAAACCCTGAGGAAGCTCCAAGGTACCCAGAAGGAGAACAAAAATAGATTCAAGTCGTATTTTGGGAGAGCTGGAAGAGCTGAGCTGCCCTTCTCCCCTCCCGGGTATAAATTGGAAATGGAAACATTTCAGGGAGAATCAGGAGATGGAGGAGAGGAAGGGAAAAGAGCTTTTCCTGCTACAAAAAAAAAAAAAAAAAAAGATAATTTGAAAATCAGGGTGACCCAAGGAGGTTTTTCATTAATTTTATTTATTTCAGCCCAATCAGCTGAGTCTTGTCCCATGGCTGCTGCAGACTCTGCTCGTTTTCCTCCCACGTCTCTTCTTCCCTTCCTCCTCTTCCCTCCCTCCCCTTAGTGTTTATTTTTTTTCTGGATTTCTGCACCACCATTGCTGTGGCTTTTCTTTGGATTTTTTGGGGTGAAACCCAGCTTTTTCTACTTCAAGGACAGCACTTCCCATAAAATCACAGGGTGACTCCTGGGGTTGTCCTGTGCGGGGCTGAGAGTTGGACTCAGTGAGCCTCGTGTGGCTCTTCCAGCTCGGATATCCCGGGAATACCCCGGGCTGGGAGGGTTTTCCCCAGATCCGGGAGGTTTGTTGGTGCTTCTCCCAGGTGACCCACGAGGAGGGACCTGAGATCCTCAGATGCCGAACGGGGTCTGGTCCTCACCCCCGGCTCTGTCCCCCCACAGCCAGCGTGACCCTGGACCCCGACACGGCCCATCCCGACCTCATCCTGTCTGAGGACGGGAAGAGCGTCTGGCGCGGAGCCGGACCCCGCGACCTCCCGGACACCCCGGAGCGCTTCGACTACTGGCCCTTTGTGCTGGGCCACCAGGGCTTCGTGGCCGGGCGGCACTGCTGGGACGTGGACGTGGGGGACAGCGGCGACTGGGCAGTGGGGGTGGCCCGGGAGTCCGTGCGGAGGAAGGGGCGGCTCAGCCTCGGCCCCCAGGGTGGGATCTGGGGGCTGGAGAAGTGGGGGGGGCAGATCCGGGCGCTGACCGCACGCAAGGTGACCCTGGTGGCCCTGCGGTGGCTGCCCCGCAGGGTCAGCGTCCACCTGGACTGCGGCGGGGGGACCGTGGCGTTCTTCGACGCCGAGGACAGGGGGCTCCTGTTCGTCTTCTCCCGCGTGTCCTTCGCCGGGGAGAGGGTCCGGCCCTGGCTCTGGGTGGTGGGGGCCAGGTCCCAGCTCCGGCTGTGTCCCTGAGGAAGAAGTGTCCCCCACTTTCCACAGCCTCGGGGGGCAACTGGAGCAGCCCCTGGGGCAGGTTTGTGTTTCCTTTCCAAGGGAGCAACCTGGGACAAACGAGGTAAAGAGAGGGAAGAAGCTGTGGAGAAGGGGTCCTGGGGCAGAGAAATGGGAAATGGCAGGAAAACGGGAGAAATCGGGATGGAAAGGCAAATCTTCCCAAGGCTTGCCTGACTGGCTGTAGATGTTTCCATCTGAGCTGGTCACCTCCAAACCAAGTGCTCCAAATTACATTTTTTTAGCCTTTTTCCCAAACTCCAGAGGGTGGAATTGCCCTAAAGCAACCGTTTTCTCCCTGGGAAAGGTCCCCATGGTGACCAGGTCTGCGGGTTCCGTGATTTATATCATCATTAACAATAAAAAACCGTGTGATTTCCTGCTCCGTGTCCTTCCCGACTGCCGGCAGTGGCACGTGGCTTCTAGGGAGGAGGGACAGGGACAGCCCCTGGGCCACCTGCACAGGGCTTGTGGCTCTTCCAGGCTGCAAACACCAGGAATGGGGTTTAATTAAACAAAATTCCAGCTTGGTCCCGACACCCAGAAGCAACAAACACCAAACAGAGAAGAAGTTAAAACGTGTAAATGTTGGGGTTTTACTTCATTTCAAGCCAGAGGAGAGGAGAGAAAAGGGATCGGGATGGTGCAGGATGGGGTGGGACAGACGTGGCTCCGTTTTCAGCCACCAGATTTGGGGATGACAACTCGGGACAGCGACCCCGAGGGATGCTCAGCATCGCTGGGAGTGGAAAGAGAGACTTCAGCAGACACAAGTCCCTTGGAGTGCCGGGAATGGGTGATAAACCGCGGGATCTGGGGACGCTCAGGTGCACAGGGTGATCCGGGAGCCCTCGCCCCACACCAGGAACCAGGGGTAAACACTCTGCCCCTTGAACGAGGCCGCCGGGAAGGCGAAGATCAGGCTCCTCTTATCAGCATCAAAAAAAGCCACCTGGCTCCTCTCGTAGTCCAGGGCCACTCGCACCCTCCTGGGCGCCCGGATCGGGAACAGTGGGATGCGCTCCAGCGAGGTGAGAGCCCAGAACTGGCCCTGACAGAGCCCCATGGACCAGAGCTCCCACTCGGCGCTCCCGGGGGTCTCCCCCCCGCTCCCGGGGGCCTCCCTGGCCACCCCCAGGGCCCAGGACCCCGCGGGGGCCACCTGCACGTCCCAGCAGCGCCGCCCGGCCGTGACGCCCTCGCGGCCCAGCACGAAGGGGTCGGTGCCGGCTCCGGGTCCGTCTCCGGGAAGGTCGGTGCCGGCTGCGGGTCCAGGTCCATCCCTGGGAGGGTCGGTACCGGCTGCGGGTCCGGGTCCGTCCCCGGGAGGGTCCCGGGCGCTTTCCCAGCTGACGCTGCTCCCGTCGGGCGCCACGAGGAGCTGGGGGTGAGCAGTGCTGGGGTCCAGCGTCACCGTCACTGCGCCAGAGGGGATCCCATGGGTCCTGCCTTCCCTCGGCCCGCGGGACGATCCTCGCGGAGAGGATCCCCGGCTCCCCGCGCGGCTTTTGCCTCGTTTCCCATCGTTTGTTCGGCATCTTCCGCCCAGCTCGTGGCCCATCCCTCAGCCCCCATCCCAGGACTTACTTTTCTCCGGCAGCTCAAACAGCAGGATGTCTGAAAAAAAGGGGAGAAGGGGAGACGTAGACTGATATAAAATGCAGGGATCAGTGGGAACGGGAATGTGGGGAGGCTGTTCTGCCACGCTGAGAATGACAAACGGAATTGTGATAAAACAGGATTGCAATAAAAAAAAATTGCCATAAAAATAACAGCAAAAATGGCAATTAAAATAATTGCAATAAAATACAGTATATGCTCTAAGTAAACAAATATAATTTATGATTGCACATATACATAATAATTATATAATAAACATACAATTAATACAATTTTTATATATAATAAGATCAATGAAATTCATCTCTTCATCCCCCAGCCTGCTCCCAATACCTTGGAAGCTCCTCAGAGTCTCCTCCAGGAGAATATTTTCCTCCCTGAAGTGATGAATTTTCTTTTCCAGCTCTGGAAGAGGCGACGGAGGCAGCTGGAGGTTTTTCTTTCCGAGGCTGGAGAAGGACGGAATGAAGAGGCTGAGGATCCACCCCGGAGCGAGCCCAAGGAATTCTCTGTGCACACCCACAGAGGAGCCTCCAGGGAAGGGCTCAGACCCCTTCGTCAGGGCTTTGGCCACAAAACCAAATACTTCGGTCTCTAAATGAGGCCAAACACAGGATCCAACCTCCAATCTCAGCCCGGGGCTGGAGGAGGAGCTCAGGAAGCCCCGTCCATACCTGCTCAAGGTGCCGTTGATGTCCTGGAAGGGAGAGAAGGGAGATGGGACTCGGTGAGTCGCGGAATCTCTCAGAATCATGCAAACGCTTACACTGGGAGAGATTTTCTAGGCTTATCGAGTCCAACCAGTGGGAAAAACACTGAGCCACTGGACTGGAATCTGGCGCGGGGCGCGGCCGCACCACAGGATGGTTTGGGTTGAAGGGACCCCCAGAGACCACCTCGTTCCACCCCCTGCCGTGATCCCACGGGACTGGGTTGCTCCAAACCCTGCCGGACCCAGTGGCTCCATCCCGTTGTCCCTCGTCACCTGCAGGAAGGTCCTGGCTGGTTGCCGGCACTTCTCCTCCAGCTCCTGGACGCGGGAGTCCAGCCGGGAGATCTCCTTCGTCAGGGTCGTCACGTTTTCCTCCTGCACCTTCCCGATGTCCCTCTCCAGGTCCCCCAGCCGAGCCAGGAGGTGACGGGAATGCTCCTCCAGGGAGAGGCGCAGCCCCTGGAACTGGGAGACAATCCGCTGCCGCTCGGCTTCGGTCTTCTCCTGCGGGATGGGACACACGGGGAGCGGAGCTGGGTGGGAATGGGGGGGTCAAAGCCCCTCCGTGGAGAGGGACTCCAGCCCCAGGGACGACCTCCCCCCTCTAAACCTGTCGGGAGACACCCATTCCCCCACCCCTCTGCTCCAAAGCATGTACCAAATACTCCCAGTTTTTCCTCATTTCAGCCTCCCGGAACTCCAGGAGTTTGTCTCTCTCGTCCTTCAGGGTTTGCAGCCCAGCCTGGATTTGTTCCTGAGGGAGGCAAAAATAAAGACCCCCTTTCTCTGGAGACTGGGACAGCTTCAAGAACACGCTCTGGGCAGGGGGTTGGAGTGCGGGCAACTCCGTTTCTCCTCCCTGTCCAGGAAAACATTCCCGCTCTTATTGTCCACGTTCCTGCTGATTTAGGGATTGGCGCGTGTCCGCTAAGCGCTAGGGCTGGACAGAGGCTGGAATTCGGCAGCGGGGAAGAGGAGGAAGACCCGGATCCCTCCAGGCTCGGAGAAGAACAGAGAGAGCAGAAGCGCCGGAGCGTGTCCTGTCCCCTTGAGACGGGCTGGGGGCAGGGGAGGCGAAGCCGGGGGGACATTTCTGCCATGGCGGAGCTGGCGCGGCTCCTGGATGCAAAACTCTCCCTGTACCTTGTATTCCCGGACAACCTCCGGCACCGGGAGCACGGTGTGGGCGCGGTGCGCGCGGGACTCGCGGCAGATCGCGCACAGCAGAGCTCCGTCCTCCTTGCAGAAAACCTCCAGGGGCTCCCGGTGCCTCTGGCATCCTTCCTCCTCCTCCTCCTCCTCGGCCGCAGCTCCCAGGGCTTCCCCGCGGCTCAGCCGCCGGGCGATCTCCAGCACTCGCGCCAGCTCCCGGCTCGGGCGGAGGCTCCGCTCCGGGGCCGTGTCCCGGCACCGCGGGCACGCGAACCCCTCCGTGGGCCATTCCCAGCAGCGCTCGATGCACGAACGGCAGAAGTGGTGGCCGCAGTGGATGGACACGGGGTCCCGGAAATATTCCAGGCAGATGGGGCAGGAGGCCTCGCCCGGGAGCTCGTCCCGAGCGCTCGGCGCGTCCATGGGGCCCCGGGGGATGCGGGAGCGGCCGCTTTCATTTTCTCCCCAGACCGGGGAAGGCGTTGCCTTCCTGCCCCCCGCGGGCGGGGGGACGAGGAGCTCGGCGGGGCTGGGGATGGAGGGGTGGGCGATGGCCAAAATCCTCCCGGTTGGGCCCTCCGGGCCGTCCCAGACCGCTGCTCCGGGTGGGATTCCTGGGATCCACAGCCCGGCGAGGAGCAAGGATTGTAAAGGGGGGCCCCGAGGGTGACAGCCCACGGAAGCGGGGTGGGAATGGGAGCCCGCTCCCACGTCGTGCGCTGCAAATCAGGACCAGTTCCCGAGGCATTTCCCCAGGCTCCGGTGGATGCGGTCCTCCGGGGGTCCCAGCTCCGCGCAAAAAGGGCTGGAACCTCCCGCCCTTTCCTTGAATCCGTCTGGGAACGTCTCGGCTGCACCCGGGAGGGGATTGAATCTTTTTAGGATTTGAACCCTCCTTCTGAACGGGCCCGTTCGCAGCTTTGTCCATCCCATCCCGCCCTTTTTTCTTGGCACAGCCGAAGGCTGGAAAAAAGAAGCTAAAAAAATAAATCCTTTCCCCAACGGACCTGTTTTCCAACCCAAATAATTCCTTCATCTGGCTGATCGCTTGAAAGCAAGAGTAGCGAAAAATACCGGCCCTTTTCCTGGTCTCTGTTTAGAGTTTTAAATGTTACTTATTTAGATTATTTTAATGTAGATTTTTTCATTAATTTAGATTTCTCAAAATATGATTTTTTTTTTTAAAATTGGATTTCTTAAATTTTTGATTTTTTAAAATTCGGATTTTTTAATTTGGACTTTTTAAAATTTAAAGTTGGATTTTAAGAATTTTTTATTGAGATATTTTTTCCTCTGAAACTGCGGGAAAAGGAGGCAGGTTGCTCTCAGCCCTGGATATACCCGCACCTTTGAAGCAATTGAGCAAAACCCCGCAGAAAACCTTGGATTACTGGCTTTCTTTTCCTCTGGCACTGAGCAAATCTCTCCTTGTCTGTTAAACCCGAGCCTCCAGCTCCCTCTTGAGCCCACGGCCGGCGAGAATTCACAGTGATTACATCCGGTTAATCAAGGAGGGAAATCGCTTGGAAAGGGGGGGTCTTGATCCATCCCAACTCTCCGCACGTCTCACCTCCTGATAAGTCAACCTTAGCCCCAGATTAACAACTGAAAAAAAAAAAAAAANCGGAAATATTCCAGGCAGATGGGGCAGGAGGCCTCGCCCGGGAGCTCGTCCCGAGCGCTCGGCGCGTCCATGGGGCCCCGGGGGATGCGGGAGCGGCCGCTTTCATTTTCTCCCCAGACCGGGGAAGGCGTTGCCTTCCTGCCCCCCGCGGGCGGGGGGACGAGGAGCTCGGCGGGGCTGGGGATGGAGGGGTGGGCGATGGCCAAAATCCTCCCGGTTGGGCCCTCCGGGCCGTCCCA
>VZTF01003873.1:57486-85316 GCA_013397755.1 Cnemophilus loriae
GGTATTGTGGGGAGGGGGAGAGGAGGAGGCGTTGCAGTCACGCGTTCCTGCTCCTGGATGGAGTTGTTTGTTCTCGGGACGTGACCTGGAATAGCAGCCAAAATTCCACGTTCAGCACCCTCCCTCCTGGCCGTGTTTTGTCAGAGCTCTTGGCTCCGTATTTCCCATTATTCCAGAAATTCGGACTTTAAGAGGGCTGGGCAGGCAGGATGGCAGCCTTCTTCCTCTTGGAATTCATCCCCCTCATCCTCCTCTGCTTTTATTCCCATTCCTCTGGCAGATCCACGCTGATACCGCCTCATCCATAGCGCGGTGCGTTGGGATTTGAAGGGAAAAATAGGGAAAAATCAGTAAAATGATCCAAAATCCTGGTGCAACACAAGGACTGGGTTGATCTCTTCCCAGCAGCGTCACCCACAGCTCCTCCCGGATTCGTGGAGCTGCTGGAATGTCCATAATCTGCTTTTTCTCCCCCACGAAACGGGGGAGCCTCTGGATTCTGGGGTGTTCTCCCTCCGTGTGGAAGGCACGGAGATGAGACCTCTGGAAAATTGGGAAAACTGCCCAGTTCCAATGGAGTTTGGGACAGGGTGATGCGGGGTAAAAAGGGCTTTTTAGGGGGTAATTTCTGCGCTCCCAGGCGCCTGAGAAGCCACTGAGGAGGAGCCAGCGTGGGGGATGAGCCAAGGATGGGTTAAACCCGGGAGGATTTTACCGTTTGGAGAGTAGGAAAAAAGGAGGAGAAAACACAGAGAGACCTTTTTCCAGCTGAATTCAGCCCAAAAATCTTTTGTTCAGGTCCTCTTTTAGGAGGTAAAAAATGAAAATTGCTTCCCTGGTGGTCTAGTGGTTAGGATTCGGCGCTCTCACCGCCGCGGCCCGGGTTCGATTCCCGGTCAGGGAAAGCTGCTTTTATCCTACAAATAATTTTTTATTTTTTTTTTTAATCTTTTCAGACTGTAACATCTCCTATCCCCCAAAACACCCGTCTTCTCCTCTTTTTGTGCCTCTCCCTTCCCTAGAGGCGTCCCTTTCCACTTGCCCCAGCTCCATCTCTTATTGATCAGTGTATGAAAAAAAAATTGAAAAAGCGAAATAAATTGAAAAAGGGAGCAATGATTTGTAGAAGTAAACAGTAATTTGGAAAGGGAAACAATAATTTGAAAAAAAGAGATGTGTAACTTTTAAAAAGGGGAATAATAATTTGAAAAAGTATAATAATGATCATTTTAGAAAGAGAAAAATAAGTGTTAAAAAGGGACCAAAGCTTTGTTTTCTCTGATTTTTTTTTTTTTTTACAGAATTAAAAGGGTTTTAACTTCAGCGGAAGCAGCAGCACGAAGGGCGGCATCTCCTGCCCGAATCCCCCGGAAAACCCCACATCTCCCAGCCCCGGTCTCAGTTTTTATGAGGCGCTGCTGAAGGGTTTTGTACGAGCCCGGCTAGCTCAGTCGGTAGAGCATGAGACTCTTAATCTCAGGGTCGTGGGTTCGAGCCCCACGTTGGGCGGCTGGTTTTGTTTTCTTTCCCTTTATGTACCCAAAACCTGATGTTTTTTACCCTTTAATTATTATAATTTTCTAAACTTTATTAATTATAATTTTTAAACTATTATTCCCTTCCTTAACTATTTTGAGTGTTTAAATTTTTATTCTTATTTCATTATTTATTTTAAACTCATTTTTACTATTATTATTATTAATTATATAATTATTCCTTTTTGAAATGATTACTCCGGTTTTACTATTTTTATTCTTCTAAAAATCATCATTCCTTCTTGAAATTATCTTTCCTTTTAAAATTCTTGTTACTTTTAAATTATTATACGTTTATTCTTTTCATCATCATCATCATCATCATCATCATCATCATCGTCATCGTCATCGTCATCGTCATCATCATCATTCCTTTTAAGAATTATTATGCCGGGTTTTACTATTTTTTTTCTGTGAGAATGATTGCTCCCTTCAGAAATCATTATTCCATTTTGAAAATCTTTTTCCCTCAACTACTATTCCTTTTCAAATTATTATTTCTTTCTACTTTTAATAACCATTATTATTCTGTATTTTTAATAATTAACATCTATTAGTAGTTTAAAAGCCCCCACAAAGCAACGGACAAAAAAACACCAATCAAAGTGAGATAAACCCAAAAATTGGAAATGAGGAGTTGTGCCCTAAAACCGAGGGGGTTGTGCCCTAAAAAGCGGCCTTGCGCCCTTAAAAAGCAGGGGTTGCGCCCTAAAACCGAGGTGGTTTGCCGTAAAAATGGAGGCTGTGCCCGAAAAGGGGGGGTTGGAACTTAGAAATGAGGATTTGAGCCCCAGAAAGGAGAGCTTGGACTGACACCAGGAATGTCACGCTCGGGAAGGCCCCGGCACCGCCCGGGCAGCTGCGCAAACACCGGGATGGAGCCGGCACCGAAGGGTGTGAAATAACCTGGAGCAGGGAGGCAGGGGAATTAATCACGTGCTAATTACCCCTGTCATTAATTAAGGCCGTGACCACGCAGAGAAACCCCCCGGGCAGGGGATGCACCGGCGCTCCGGGCCCGGGTTCCACCCCCGTTTCCCAAATCCGTGGGTTCCGCGGGACGGTCCCCGCTCGGGGCGCGGGGACAGAGGGACCCCGGGAGCCGGGAACGGGCCCGGGCGGCGGGGACCGTGTGTCCCGGCTGTTTGCCCAGGTGCGTTCCCGAGCATTGTTCCCAGGGGACGGCGTCTCCCGGGGGACCCGGGGTCGTTCAGGCCCCGAGGGCAGCGCGGGGATAAAGGGACCGCGGGGCCGCGGGCGCCGGGAGCGCGGAGGAGCGGACAGCCGGGTAAGGGACCCGCGCGGCGGCTTTGGGGGGATTTTCGGGGTTGTCCTTGTGCGCTCCGTGTCCGTCGGCGTCGTCCCAACGTCTCTTCAAGCTTCCCGGGGAACAGGGGTTTTTATGCCCATTTTTATGCCCAACCTTATTTTTAATATATAAAAGTTGTTATATATATGTTTTAATATACTTTTATGTCTACATATAGATATATTTTTATAGAAAGTATAAGTAATAATACATAAAGATATTAATAAAAATTATTATATAGTATATAATTTGTGTATTTTAATATGTATAGAAAATATATAAATTCCTTATATAGTACAATATTTTAATAAATAGATAAAATAAATTCATAATATATGGACGTATTACATATATTATACATAATTATGCCTAAATACACATAAAATCTATAACTACATCATATAGCATAATATGTAAATAAATAGATAAAATATATTTATAGCACATAAATATATCCTATCTGATAGGGTACAAATATATGTTTAATATTTCCATATAGTTTCATATTCTATACTTTTATATTTCTTACTCCTGTTTTTATATTTTATAAAATAGAAAGCGCTCTACTTTTTAGATAATTAAACATTTTACTAAATCCACATGAAATTTGGGTTTTCAGTCAAAAAAAACAGTAGAAAAAAACAACTCAGAGGAGCCCGGCTAGCTCAGTCGGCAGAGCATGAGACTCTTAATCTCAGGGTCGTGGGTTCGAGCCCCACGTTGGGCGACACATAGCTTTTCTGCGGCCTTGTCCACTGAAATCTGATCTTTTTTTCCTTTTATTTACCCAAATACGCCGGGTTTGGGTTCAGTTGCCG
This sequence comes from Cnemophilus loriae, assembly GCA_013397755.1. Taxonomy (NCBI): domain Eukaryota; kingdom Metazoa; phylum Chordata; class Aves; order Passeriformes; family Corvidae; genus Cnemophilus; species Cnemophilus loriae. The sequence continues at coordinate 61,149 of VZTF01003873.1, forward strand.
GCTCTGTGTCTCAGCACTTTCGGCAATAAAGTTCCTTTTCTCCTCATTAAATCATTTTATTCCCATGGGACGGTCCTGCCCTGGAACCACAACCACTAAAGTCTCCAGAATTCCCCATATTTCCGTTTTTAAGGATTATCTCATAACGCAAACCAAGCTTTTCTCGGGTCGTTTTGCCCCAAAAGGCACGAAACAAAAGCAGCGGGAGAGTTTTCCCCGGCTGTTTTTTTTCCCCCCGCCCCATCCCAGGGCTGAGCACCAAGGGAACTCATCCCAGCGATGAATTCCTGAGCCGCTCTCATTCCAGGGAGCGCCGGGCTGGGCTGGGAAGCGGATGGAAGTCAGGACCCGCCCCTGCCCCACGATGAAGCTGCTCCTGCTGGGGCTGAGCCTCGTCCTGTGCGTCGGAGTCGGTGAGCAGGGAATAAACCGGGTTTAATAACGGCGGCACCTCCCCAGCCCATCCTCAGCATTCGAGGCAGGATTTTCGCCGGTTCTTCCCAAAGTTCATCCCATTTTTTTCCCCTCTGCTGCAGCTGAGGCCCTTCGATGCCACGTCTGCAAGTACAAGATCCCCTTGGTCGGGTGTTTCCGGGGCGCCAACGTGACGACCTGCGAGCGCCGGGAGAAGTGTGCCCTCATCAAAACCACCCTGGGTGCGTTAGCTGCGGGTTTCCTTGGCTTTCCCCATCCTTTCCGTTCCTTCAGGGAGGTTCTCCCCGTCCCCGGAAAACCAAATTGCTCATCTGGATGGGTCATCTCTGTTCCAAAGAAGCTGGGGCAGGGATTGTCTCTGTGGGTGCATCCCCTGATTTTCTTTTTCTCTTAATTAAACCAGGCTGTGACACGATTTGGGGGGTATATTTCAGAGCTTGGTTTCTCCTCAAGGCCCAGAGTCTGATTTCTATGGGGTTTGTGGGGTTCTCCTCTCCCCTGCAGGGAAGGTGACCCTTTATTACCAGCAAGGCTGCACCTCTGCCCTGAACTGCGGCCGGGAGCGGGCGTCCGACGCCGAGTCCCGCCTGACCTCCCGCTATTCTTGCTGCGAGACCGACCTCTGCAACGAGGAGTGGGGCGAGGAGCCCGCGGACTGACCCGCGATGGGGCCAGGACCGGGATCCGGACGCTATCCGGCGCTCCTCGAACGAAACCCGAACGCTCATCACTCGCAATTAGGGCCGGCGGGCCCCGCGAGGCTCCCGCTGTGCACCTTGATCTAGTCTCAGCTCTAAAATAAACCTTCAGGCTCGGCACTGGCGGCTGGATCTAGCTCGTGTCCTTATTCCCCTGCCTCGGGCAGCCGCTCCTCTTTCCAGCTCTCCAGACTCAGCATTCCTGGTGGTCCGGGAGCAGCTGGTGGCCCCGAACACGATCCTGACACCCAAACCCCAAGGGCGAGCCAAGGAGCTTCCTCCTGGTCGCATCTCGGTTTTGGGGTTTTTTTTTTTCCTCTCCTCCAGTGCAGGGCCGAGAAGTTCCTGGCTGGGAGTTTTGGATGAGGAGCATCAGGGAGCTGCTCGAAGCCAGGGGAAATAAAGGATTGTGTGTATCCAGTAGACATTCATTGATCTACACATTTATAGGCAATAGATATTTATTGATCTATAGATTCATAGGCGAGAGATATTTATCTGGCAGGGACTCACGTTGCCTTTTCCTTTTATTTTCCCCTCTTCCTGTCGGTTTGGATGTCCCAATCTCTCCTTACCTGACCAAAACACCTGTGCCAGGTGGGAGATGCCCCACAGGAGATGTCCCTGCCCTTTTCCCCGCAAATATGAGCAGCGAGGTGAATAATTTTTTAACCGTTTGGGAAGAGGGGTGAAAAGCCTCGCTCCTTCCCCAGCCCCGCTGAGCCTCTGGAAGGAGGGATGAGGTTCCTGGAGAGGGTTAAACGGCTGCCGAGAACCCGGAGACAAGGTCCGGGCTTGGGGACAGGTGGAGGGAGGTGCCGGAAACGCGATCCTGGCGCTGGGCAGGGAAAAGAGCTTTGGCACGGAGGAGAGGAGCTGAGTTGGAGCGGCCGGGAAGGCGGAGGAGGAGGAGGAGGAGGAGGAGGAGGAGGGAAAGACCTCGGTGGGTGCCCAGGATAGGAGCAATGGGGGAGGGGAAAGAATGGTAAGTGAGACGGGAGGGGGGTGGTGGTGACAGAGGGGACAAATGGGGCACCCGAGGGCCGGCAAGGAGCCGGAGCTCGAGCGGTGCCGCGATGTCCGAGGCAGCCGCGGCCGCGGCCGGTTTCCTTCGCCGGAGCTCGGCGGAGCGGCTGCCGCGGACCCCGTCCCGCTGGGACCCCGCGGCGTCCCGGCTCGCCGCCCAGCTGGCCCCCTCTAGACCCGTCCCGACGCAAAATCCCGGGCGATTCGGGCGGTTTGGGAGGACGCCCCTGTCCGACGCCTCCGCTCCGAGGTACGCGGGGGCAGCCGGGGACACGGGGAGGGGTTGGGATGCGCTTGTCCCTCCGTCCCTTTCTTCCCTGCACCCACCTCACTCTCCTTGTTTTTCCCACCAGGCTGCCCGCGGCTTCTGTCGGGGGGTCTCGCTCTTTTCCTTGGCTGGTTGTGCATTTATCTCCAGTTCACAGGCACCACCTCATCCTTTCACTGCAGAAACGTGAGGGAAAACGAGTGGAATAGGAAAAACGCACACTTTGTGTTTATTTACAGATCAAAAGAAGCGGAAGGTGGGAGAGAAGGAATTGCCCTTCCATAGGGAGTGACATAAATACATATAAATATTTTAAAAATACATAAATACATATAAACATATAAAAATATATAAATATATGAGAAGGGGCAGATAAAAACGCACAGAGGTGGTAATGCTCTGCAGGACGATTCCAGGACTGGTTTTGCTCATTAACTCCTCCAGCAGAACCTCTGGGGTCGGCATTTGTCCCCCCACAGCTCCAGACGCATGCAAGATCCCACCTCGGAGGTGTTGGATCAGCAGGGGCTGGCTTTCAAATCAGAATTTATGGATCACTCGATCTGATTTCAGGTCCTCATTAGGAGAAGACGAATCGCTCTCTAGAGGACCCCACATTTGCCAGTCCATGGTAACATGATCCCCCTCAGTAACCGGGTGACTGTCGCTCCCTCCTGTCCCTGTTTGCCAAGACAAGAATTTGGTGAAGTCTCAGGTGGAAACCACCACGTTATGGACAACCTCAGCCCAGGAAAAATTATATTTATTTTAATTATCATTCCCATTTAATGCACGATCTCCAAACCTGAATAAAATATTTCTGGAAGACAAAAACTATTTTATTTTGAGATGCAGGACCCCAGTCCCGAGCTTGATCTTTATGGATTCGGGAAACTCACCCACAGATCTCGATAAGGGCTTTGCATCCTCGTGTATTCCCTTTCTCCTGTTGCTTTTTGTGGCCCCTGACGAGCCCTGGAGCTCAACCAGGTCATCTGAGCCCCCAACTGAAGTTTCAGGGGCGAAGCAGGACTTTAACGAGGGCTCAGATGGTTCCCTGGATCTGAGCCTGGAGCAGCTGCTCCACACAAGCCCCAGGGCTCAGATTTAGCACCAGCTCAGCCATAAATCAGCGCCATCCAGAGCGGGTGACACCTCAAACGGGAGGGTATCCCAAAAGAGTTTCCTCTTCCCACCTCCCTGCTGAGAGAAAAAAAAAAAGCCAGGAAACCCAGGATTTGTGGGGAGCAGAGGGCAGCGCTCCTGCTTTCTTGCGTATCCCCCAGTGCCGAGATCCCCGTCCCGGGGCCGGAGAAACCGGACACTGCAGGAGTGACCGCGGGCAGCGGCCGCGTTCCTGGAAGAGCACCGCCCCCGCGGGGCCGGGTGCCAGGCATTCCTGCTCCAGCCCCGCTGAAACCATTCCTCACCCGCAGGAGAGAGGCCATGGCAGCCGTGTTCCTGCCCGGGAACCTCCAGGACGAAGCCACTTGCTCCGTGTGCCTGGAGTTCTTCAAGGACCCCGTGTCCATCGAGTGCGGGCACAACTTCTGCCGGGCGTGCATCGTCAAGAGCTGGAAGGACCTGGAGATGGACTTCCCGTGCCCGCAGTGCCGGGAGGTTTTCCAGCAGAAAAGCTTCCGCCCCAACCGGCAGCTGGCGAACATGTCCGAGATCATCAGCCAGTTCACGCTGCGCGGGGCCAAGGGCGCCGAGGAGGACGGGCTCTGCCCCAAGCACCGCGAGGCCCTGAAGCTCTACTGCAAGGACGACCGCAGGACCATCTGCGTGGTGTGCGACAGGTCCCGGGAGCACCGGCCCCACGCCGTGGTGCCCGTGGACGAGGCTTCCGAGGAGTACAAGGTCCGTCCGTCCGTCCGTCCGTCCGTCCGTGCGTGCGTGCGTCCCGCGGGAGGCTCCCCGGGGAGCTGCGTTTGTCCCCGCGGTGTCACCCGGCTTTGCCTCGCGCTCAAACGCTCAAACGCCCTCCCGAAGAGCTGGCTGTGCTTCCCAGCCTGCCAAAAAGCTGGGAGAACGCGTCCTCTCTGGATGCGCGCACCCCTCTCCCGCGTTCCCCTGGTTTCTGGGATGGATTCACCTCGCCGGGAGGGGAACGGCTGACGGAGCCAAACACCCGCCACGATCTGGGGGCTGGGAGGGCTTCCACAGATGAGAGAAGTTGATTAGAGCCGGACTGACCTTTGCCCGTGCCGGGAGCCGATGGGAACAGGGCACGTCCCGTCCCCGGCATCCGCTGTTCTTTTTTTTGGGGAGGGGTTCTGGTGGTCCTTGGGGCCGCCGTCGGGGCGGAGCTGAGCCAGAGGGATTTCCCGTGTTTTCCTCCTTCCCCATCCCACCTGGCAAAGAGCAAACCCTGCAGGCAGAGGGACGCAGCGAAGCAGAGAAAGCAGCACTGGCCACATCCTCTTCTTTTGTTTCCAGGAGAAAATCCAGGGGCGCTTGGATTTCCTGAGGAAGGAGCGGCAGGAGCTGCTGGAGTTCAAAGTGAACGACGATAAGAAAACCCAGGAGCTGCTGGTGCGTCCCGGGATGGGGTGGTGGGGAAGCCTGGAGGGGGTGAGGAGGACCCACCTCCCACCCCAGTGTCCAAAAAAGGGAAAGGGGTGGTTTTCTCCTTCCTCCTGGCCCCACCACCATCAGCCACAGCCTCAGCAGACCTCGGGGCTGATGCTGGAGCATCTGAGAGCAGGGCTGGCTCCGAGGCTCTCCTTCGCCCTTCCTTTTCCTCTGGTGGCAGAGCTGAGGAACGAGAGATCCTAACGGGCGGGGATTCGGCTCTCCCACCCCCTCCTCTTCCCAAGGCTTTTGTCCGGGAGTGCCACCCCCTGTGATTCCTCCCCAAACGAAGGCCCCCAGTCTCACCAGGCCGGTGCTCCAGATTCACCACCAGGCCTCTCTCCCGAAAACCTCTTTTTGCCGTGTTTCATTCCCAGAAAACCATCGAGAGCGAGCGGCAGAAGCTGCTCTCGGAGTTTGAGCGGCTGCGGCAGTTCCTGCACGACCAGGAGCACATCCTGCTGGGGCAGCTGGAGAAGATGGAGAAGAACATCTCCAAGAGGCAGAATGAGAACATCACCGACCTGTCCAAGGAGATCACGCTCCTCAACAAGCTCATCACCGAGCTGGAGGAGAAAATCCAGCAGCCCATGCTTGAGTTCCTCAAGGTGAGATGTCAGGTCTTAGTCACGACCTTATTCCTCCTTTTTCAATGTGTTTAGGGATCCTGTAGAAGTGTTTTGCAGGTAAAAGTCCTTTTTTATTCTGCCTGTTATGAGTGGATGGTGCAAGGAGGTGTCTGAGTGCCCTAAGCTCTCTCTGGCTGGGGAACACCCTGGAACAGAGTGTCCTCTTCAACTTTAATGATTCTTTTCCTCCATGAACTTATCTGGACTTTTCCAGCACCCCCAAGCCCTTGGTTTCAAGATGTTCAGAGCTGAGTTAGACCAAACTCTCCTTTCCAGGCTGGGGAAACAACCCCGGGGTGCCCGAAATCCTGAAATCCTGCAGCTCTTTTCCCTGCCCCGAATGGCAGGAGGGCCATGGGTGATCTTTGAATGGAGCTTGTTTTTATTGAGTTGAGCAGACTGTGCTGGTGGCTCCCTCAGACCTGCACAGGGTTAAATCTCCTCCCAGGCTGCGTTCTGGGTGCTGTCAATATTTGCAGATGGTTTCAGGACTTGGCTGTGGGTGGAAATTCACCCCACATGGTCTCTGTGCAGATGCCACTGGTGCCCATGAAAACACCCCAGAACAATAGCTGGTATTTTATTAAAAAGCAGGATGGGGACTCTGGGCTGGCTCCAGGGTCCTATTTCAGCCCCTGGGAGGTGACTCTGGCTTTGTGTGGGCTCTGGAATGTGTTTTAAGGGCACCAGAACGGGGAAATAATGGCTCAGTTTGGTGTTTGTTTGCGGTGTTGCAACTTTATTGAGCATATTTGAACCTTAAATTACCTCTATAACCCACCCTGCCTGAGGGAAAATCACTTCCTTGTCCATCTCAGGGTGGGGTGAGGCATCCCAGGCTTTTCTTGGGGGTGGTTAGGCTGTGGGAGTCCAGAAATCATGGAGACAGCGAGGTGCAAAGCTGCACCTGATGGCAGGTGGCTCTTGGGTTCCCCTGGAGCAGCCAGGCCTGGAGATGCTGCAGGGAGTGGGATGGGATTTGGTGGGAATGTCACCTCCTGGAGCTGGGATCCAACACCTGAGTTGTGAATTCACACCTGCTGGCCTCACCCACCCGGGATGGACGTCCCGGCCGGGTTTGATGAGCAGGAATCGCGCCGGGGGGCCAGAGCACAGGGATTTCACTCCGTCTCTCTTTTTCCTTTCCAGGATGTGACGGGCGTCATAAGCAGGTACGGAATTCTGCTCTCCCTGCTGCCTCCAGGCTTCCGCCCCTCCCCATCCCTGTCTGGATGTCAATGTCCACAGTCCAGATGCCAGAGGGAGGCACTGGGGAGGATGGAATTCGCCTCCCGCTCTCTGCGAGCCCCGGGTCTCTTCCAGCTTCTTGGAAATCTGATTTTCACAGTGTCTTTTTCCTACCAGTGGGCTTCTTCAAGGGTCAAGTGAGACCAGAAACCCCAAATCCCCTTATTTGCTCACACACAGTTCCCCCAGCACAGCGGTTCAGGCACCACCAAGCTCCAAAAACGACACTGGAGCTGCAGCAGGAGCAGCTGCGAGGGGGGGGGGAGGTTTAGCCAAAGAAATCCCCCCATCACCCCAGAGAAGCCTCAAAATCCACACCCAAATCCTGATTTCTTCACCTCTAGGAGGGTGAAATTTCAGCGGGATCCTCTAGGGGGGATGGGGCAGGAGCATCGGTGGCGAACGGAGACAGAAGTGGGGGAATATCAGCCATTTCCTTGTTTTTCCCTTTTTCCTTGGCAGGAGCGATGACGTGAAGTGCCAAAAGCCTGTCCCCGTCTGCACCGACATGAAGATGCACGTCTGCAACTTCTCCCTCAAAACTGTCGTCCTTGAGAAGGTCTTGAAGAAATTCCGAGGTGGGTGGGAAAGGTTTAAAAATAATCCCTGGCCCTTCATGGCACCGGGAGGGAGGGGTGGGAGTGCCCGGGGTGCTGCTCGAGGGCTCCTGGGCACCGAAACAGGAGCAGAAATCAGTTGGGAAGGGATTCTGGAGATCATTTTTCTCATCCTGGAGATGGGCACGAGCAGGAAGAGACTTGTCCTCCTCGTTTCCCGGGGAAAGAAACGTGAGGTTGTTTTAAAGAGGGGAAAATCTGAGTGCGAGCATCAGCTTTGGTGCTATAAAACCTTTGATTTCAAGGAGTTTCATGCTGAGATTGCCAAGCCCTGGGTTTACAGCAAAGCAGGGCACCACAAGATGGTGCTGAGAGAGCTGGAAAGGCAAAAAGAGCAGCTCTAGAAGAGAAAAAAACCAAATAATTTCTAAATGGAAATTACACCCTGGGGCTAGAATCGGCTTAGAGGATGTGCTCGAGGCTTGAAATTCCTGAGGCCGAGATGTGGCAGGGCATGATAATTATGGTTCAAATAAATCCTGTGTTTTCTTCGTGCCCAGAAGGGGGTTTTTAATGAAAATTAAATATATTTAACAGGGATTCTCCCCTGTTGCGCTGCTCCATCCTCAGCTCTCGCTGATGCTTTGGTGCCACGGTCCCCTAGAGGAGACTTGGGGCATCCGTTGTGTCCCTCTGGCTGTCACCATTCATGTCCCTGTCTCTCCTCCTTTTCAGAACACCTGCAGGATGAGCTGGGAAGAGGTGAAAAAGGTAAAGAAGATGATATTTCAGACAGAGTACCCAGAGCAAAGAGTCGAAATTGTGGTTGTATTTTGCAAAGCCAAAGAGAGGGGGACAACAAGGAAGAAGAAAAAAAAAAAAGGAAAATACACTCTAGACTTCTTTTTTTCTTTTTTTTTTTTCCTTAATTTCTTCTCTCTCAATGATTTCCAGATCCAGCCTGCTCAGCTCCAGAGCCCAAAGCCGATTTTTCTAACTGACGCCGGGGATCTGACAGCTCAGCCAGGTCCTCTCTGCCTGTTTGCACTTAACAAACCCGTAGATTTGAGACCAAAAAGCCATTCTGAGCCACAACCGGCTCTCAGTCTGCCAAATTTGCTCTGCTGGGCTCCTGTTTCCACCAGGGAATTGGGATGGAGGGTGTGAGCTCCAGCATCTGCTCCAGTGTGAAGTCAGAGGGGTTAAATCCCAGCAGAATTTGGTTAATTCCTTGAGTTATTTAAGAATTTAAACTAAATCCCAGCAGAATTTAACTTGTTTTTCAAGTTAATTAAGAATTTAACTCCTTTTCACAGAAGAGGTCGTGAATTTGAGGGGCAAACAGCCCACAACAATTTCCATGCTGGATGAGCCTCTGGGAATGGGCTCTGCAGGAATTCTGGGATCAATCCCATCCATCTGACCTCGACTTGAGATTAAATCCTGCCCCACCCACACCCCCTCGGTGCGAAGGTGCCCAGAGCAGAGTTTTCAAAAGAAAAAATCTCATGTTTTGCTTTTAAAGCTGTGGTATCCAGCACGGGGGTCTCAAAGGAGGACAACCCATGGGTTGGACCCTTTCCAAGTACTCTGCTCACAAACAGCACCCCCAGACACCTCTGGAAATGCCAAAAGTTGGCAGAAAACACGAGGAGAAAAACCCAAAGGCCCCTTGCTGCATGCCCAGGGGGATGGGTGCATGTGCAGAGGCGTCACTCGCTGTGTGTTGTCCCACGACGTTGTGGTTGAGCCTCAAACCCAAATCCCGATGGTTCCGGGAGCTGGAGATGCCCGAGGAAGGAAGATGCCTTGTAGATAAAAAAAAAATCTGCACTGATGAAATCGGCTCGTTCCAGCCTGTTTCCCCACAGTTTTGCTGGTGGGATTTGCAGTCTTTGATGCAGGAGATGCTGTTTTTTGGCCACTCTCACTTTTGGGGAGGAACCTGGTGCTTAAGTTTTGAAGGAAAAATGATCCCAGCGTTCCCTGTCCTTGTTATGACTTTCCCCACCTTTACGAAGCACCGTGAGGCTTTTAATCCCACCGTGGCCCTTTTGGGAAATTTTTATGCCATTTCCTGACCCAAATCTGTGATTTTTGGAGAGCACAAAGGCCTTTATGGTGAGGCACCTGCCGTGTTTCAGCTCCTGAGGCCCCATTTTAGACTCCACCCAAGGTGTCTCATGGATTCGTGGTGACTTTGCTGACTACAACCACAATTTGAGGTCACTCATTGCTTCCTCTGAGCCTGAGTTTGGAAAGGGGAAAAAAAAGTTGTTGGGACAAAGCTGCACTTGCATGTTTGGTTTGGGCTACTCCAGGTGGAAAGATGCCCTTAGGTCATGGCTAGCCACAAGGATTTGGATGCCTTTAGGGTGGTTTGGGGACAAAAACTCTGCGATTTGTGAGGCTAGGGAGGTGCGGAGCCCACCCGTGCGTGGGTGAGGTGGAAACCAAGATAAAAAAATCAATTTATGTGGAAAAAGCGTTCTTGATCTAAGGCCCATCTTTGCTGTTGATAACCACGAATTATCTGCACGTGCTTTTATGGTGTTCTTTGCTCCTGGTGGCTTCGTGTTGTTGTCACCCCGTTTCTCACCAGAAGCAGCATGAAATCAACCCCCCTCTCGAGGGAACTGGGGCGTCCATGGGGGTGTCAGTGTGAGGTGTCCATGTGGGATGGGGTTATTGGGGTTGGGCTGGGATTATTGAGGTCCCAGCTGGTCCAGAAACGGATAACCCCCACCCCGAGTCGGGCTTTTCGTTGCTCAAACCCTCGCTGAGTTCCGACCACTGTTACTGCTGTCCCCAACAGAGGACCTGACCCTGGACCCCGACTCGGCCAACCACCTGCTGATCCTCTCCGCTGACCTCAAGAGCGTCCGGATGGGCTGCAGGAAGCAGGAGCTGCCCGACAACCCCAAGCGCTTCGACACCAACTCGCGGGTCTTGGCCACCACGGGTTTCAAGTCAGGGCGGCACTACTGGGAGGTGGAGGTGGGGCCCTCGGACGGCTGGGCCTTCGGCGTGGCCAAGGAGTCCATCCGCAGGAAGGGGCTGACGCAGTTCTCCCCCGAGGAGGGGATCTGGGCCGTGCAGCAGAACGGGGGCCGCTACTGGGCCGTGACCTCGCCCCAGCGCACCCCGCTGTGCCTCAGCCACAAGCTCAGCCGGGTCCGGGTGTTCCTGGACTACGAGGGGGAGGAGGTTTCCTTCTACGACGCCGAGAACATGCAGCACATCTTCACCTTCAACGTGGCCTTCCAGGAGAAGGTGTTCCCCCTCTTTTCTGTCTGTTCCACTGTCACCTACATCAAACTGTGCCCCTGAGGAGCCTCGGGGAGTGCCAGGGAAGGGAGTCCCTGGGTGAGCTCAGACGACTCAAATCAGCCTGGTTTGGTGGGACACGGGCGGGGGGACAGACAACCAGGTGGTCAGGACAGCATCACAAGGAGGGTCTTCAGAGCAGGTGGAAGCAGGGAGACGTCCAGTGGAGCCCAGAAATTGTGGTTGCCAGCTTAAAGGAAGGTTGTGGTCACCAGCTGGAAGGCCGTGGTCACCAACTCAAGGATTGCGGCCACCAACTCAAAGGCTGTGGCCACCAACTTGAACCCAGCCCTGGAAGGGGTGACATGCTCAGCCAGTCAGTGAGAAAGAACCCTCCAGATGTCATTTGTGGCCCTGGATCTGACCTGGGATGGGGGTTTAAGGATCTGTGGGAAGCTTTGGAGTGGCTCCTCCGCCCCTTTGGAAGCGCCAGTGGCTGGGAAATGGAATATTTATGGGGTGAATGACCTGTGGGAAAGGTGGGATTGAGCAGGAATCTTCGGACATCCATCCAAGGCAGAGCTCTTCTGTTTGTTCACAGAGGAGAAATCCAGTCAGAAATTTCCTGGTTCCTTCTCCCACCTGGAGTAATAACTGTCCCCCAGAAGCTGTTTTTGGGATGTTGTGAGAGTTGTCCGAGCCGTCCCAGGTGACCACTGTCCACCAGGTCTGACCTGTCCGGTGTGGAAGAGTCTGTGTTGGGTTTTGGCTGCTCTCCCTACCTGATTCTCTACCCACAGCTCCTCTGGAAGACTCTGGAAAAGGTTAAAAGGTGCTTTTTTTGGGTTTTTTTTAGTGATGTTTGTCCTGCTGGGCCTGAGCAAGACCCACGCTTGTCCCTCTGGTGCTCCCGTGCTGAGGCCTCTCCGTGGACAAGATGTTCCCAAAATACCCCTCATGGTTCTCGCGCTTTGCGTGGATTTTGGTGCTGAATCTTGCGTTCCCTCTGGTTCTCAGCAAAATCACACGTTTATCCTCATTTCTTGTTTCTTTTTCCCTGGAAACCCTCGGTCTCTGCCAAGGAGCCGATGCCGAACTTGTGTTTGCTTCGTCCACTCTGGTTTTGCCCGAAAAAAACACAGCTTTAAAAAATAATCAGTGTCTTATTGCCTGAAGTGCCGGTAAAGGGGGTTCTGGGGTTGGCCGGCTTTGGAACCTTTTCCAAAAAACAGTTAAATCCTTTTAGGAAATGACAGACTTGGGACGAGGTGGGGGGAAGGTTTATTTGATTCAAAACAACATTTCCTGGGTGGTTTGAGACGGGTAAAAGCAGAAACATCCCAAATTTTTAGCTGTTGGGTTGGATTCAAATTTGTATCTTTTATTTAATGAGTTAGCCGGTAAATCCACATTATTTAAAGGTGCGGGAACTCTTACAAAGATGAAGCCACGGGCAGGGGAGTAAAATGAATGAATCTTGGGAGCTTCATCCCTTGCCGAAGCAGCGCTGCTGCAGAAGTGGCAGAAACAAATGAAAATCCCTGTAATAAGGAAGATATTCACAGGGCCACGACTTTTCTGATGTTGAAATTGCATTTAATTTGATTTGGAACTGCCCAACTGATAAGGTCGTTCTTATCCCTCATGTGGGAAATAAAACATAAAGGTGCTACCTGGACTCATCTTATCTGGGTGATTATTTCTGACCACCGATGGGCTGGAAAAAAATCGGAATTGTGGTTTGAAGGATTTTCCTGGGTGGAATTTAAGTGTAAAAAAACTGTGGTTTAAAGGATTTTCCTGCTGGGAATTTCAGTTTAAAAACAGGGGTTTGAAGGAATTTTCCTGCTCAGAATTTAAGTCTTAAGAAGGAATTTAAGTCTAAAGTAAGAATTTAAATTAAAGCATCTACATGTATACAAAAAAGATATTTAAAATATATTTGTATAAATTTATATCATAATATATATATATTTATGTGTTGGGGTGAAGGCATATATATAAAATTGTGTAATACAATACAGTATAAATAATAGAATATAATTAATAGATATAATTTTTATATACAGTTTTGGGGGGTTTTGTCCCACATTTGTTGAGCACAAACCCAATATCTTCAAATCCCCCAAATCAGGGCTCAATGAGGAAAAAAAAGAAAAGATAAAAACAAGCCGACCTTTGCCTTTGGACACCCTTGGAGGAGACAAACAGTTGTCAGCAACCGGGTTATTCCAGCAGCAACAAGGAGCTTTCCGCCGACTGGACATCGGCCAAAATGCCTGGAAAAACAAACGAAACTGGAGTTGCCAAGGGCTGAACCCAAATTTTCTAGGGGTTGAGCCCCAGTTTTGGGGATTCCGGGGTGGATGATGCCCCAGGGCTGGTTCTTTCCGGGCCCTCCTGCTCCTCGCCCTCGTGTCAGGGAGGGGACGGGGAGAATTGTGTGGGGGATGGGAGGAATTTTGTTGGGGGGGAGGAAATTTTGGGAGTGACAGAGATTTGGGGCGATTCCGGCCGGTTCGGGGCTCCCCCGTGGTGGCCCCAGCGGAGCGGGGCTTTCCGCGCCGGCTCCATAGCTCAGGGGTTAGAGCACTGGTCTTGTAAACCAGGGGTCGCGAGTTCAAATCTCGCTGGGGCCTCGCGCGTTTCTTTTTTCCTGGTTTTAGCCTCTCCCCCCGCGTCTCCGCCAAAGCTTCGTCATTTTTCTCTCCGCGGCGGGATCGGGAGCGGGCACGGATGGGCGAGGAAGAGATGACGGGAGTGACGGGGNNNNCCCCCCCCCCAGTTTACTTTTGTTGGTTTTCTCTTTCGATTTTATTTTGTGCGTGTGTGTTTTTTGGTCTTTGGTTTTGTGAGGGGTTTTTTTTTCTTTGCTTGGGGGTTTCTGGTGTGTGTGGTGTTTTATTTGGGTTGGGTCTTTCTGCTTTTTTTAAAATGTCTTTTGTTGTGGGCTCGAGGGGTTTTCTGTGCGTGTGGTTTTTTATTTGGGACATTTTTGTGGAGGCTTTTTGCTTGTTTTGTTTCGCTTTCTTTTCTTTGTACTTTTTTTGCTGTGAGTTTGACATTGTGCGTTTTTTGACTTTTGGGTGTGTGTTTGGAGGTTTTTTGTTTGTTTTGCTTTCGGGATTTTTTTTCTTTGTACGATTTTTGTTGTCGGTTTGAGATTTTTTTTGTGCGTGTGCTTTTTTATCTGTCCGGGGACTTTTTTTTGTCTGGATTTTAAGTTCCAGTCTTCCCAGGTGAAGAGACGGAGAGGGAGGAAGAAAAATGAGACGAAAAGGCAAAAAACACCACTGGCAGCGGTGGGATTCGAACCCACGCCCCCGCAGGGACTGGAGCCTTAATCCAGCGCCTTAGACCGCTCGGCCACGCTACCCTGGTGAAAGTTGGGTCAGAGCCTTCATCTGCTGGCTATTTCCTTCCTCATCCTCATTCCTATCCTCATGTTTTTCCCATCTTTATCCCATCCTCACCTTTCTCTCCATCCCATCCTCATCCTCATCCTCATCTCCACCTCTATTCCATCTCACCCCATCCTGTCCCCGATCTCCATCCTCATCCTCATCCTCATCCTCATCCTCATCCTCATCCTCATCCTCATCCTCATCCCCATCCCCATCCCCATCCTCATTTCCCATCCCTAATCTTCACCTATAAACTCCATCTCCATCCCATTCCCAATCTCCATCCTCATCCCCACTGCTCTAAGTCAGTAAAAACCTCACGAAATTTGACTTTTATGCCATTTTCCCAAATTCAGAGCTAGTTTTTCAGGTCTCTGTGGCGCAATCGGTTAGCGCGTTCGGCTGTTAACCGAAAGGTTGGTGGTTCAAGCCCACCCAGGGACGGAAGGAGGGCCTTTTTTCCATTCCCTCCCTGCGATCATTAGCGAGCTGTTAATGAGCTGTAATTGGCTTGAGCTCTCCCCTCCCTATGGCCTGGGGGCTCTGTTCAAGCTCCATCCTGGGAGTTTGGTCCTTCCACCTTGGAGCAGCACCCGCGGGCTGCAGGTTACGAACCCAAGTTCCAGGGAATTCACAAGCCGGGCTAAAACCTTTCTGTTTTCTCTTTTTGCCGCGTTTCACCTCTTGAACTCTGATTTTCTCGATGTAGCGGATGCTGCGCATGGAGTTTGGCTCTGTTCTGAGCTCGGGAAGGTGTTCATGGCCTTTTGGATGAATTTCCCCACGTGATGCAGCTTCACTTGCCCTGACTAGAGCTTCACTCGTGGGCTTTTGTCACGTCCAAAGAACAGCCCCGTGTTCTAGAAGGGGTGTACCTTACAGAGCTGGAAGAAATGAGGGATAACAGAAACAATTAATGTTGAGATTTTTGATTTCTGGTGTTGGGCCTCCCCAGAGTGCTTTGAGCTCATGGCAAACAACCTGGCCAAGCTCATAATGTGCTACTGGTGATTGCTCTGTACTCAATTAATTATTAGCTGGATTTAATTGGCGTAAATGAGGATAAATCTCCCTCTCTGATGCCAGGGGTAACCTGAGGGGTGTGATGGTCTCCCCATATCCTGTCCCTGCTGCCTCCAGTGAGAGCTGAACCTCTGGTTTTGGGCTGGGAATGAATGCGGAGCTGCTCCCTTTCAGCGATGAGGAGTCAGAGGTGGAGGGGCAAGTTTGGAATTTTATGGGAACTGGGATGAATTACAGGCCAAGCAGCTCAGCGACCACAGTGAAGGTCAGCACGGTGCTCTCAGCAACTGGGCTGGTGTTTCCTTTGGACATTTATCATGATCCTGTCAATAATCCTGTCAAAAAAATCCCACCTGCATCACAGATGAAGTTTCCAAGGCTATGGAATTTAGGACAATTACCGGTGAGAGGAGAAACTCCAGCAAAACCTTGGGTTTTCTTTGAAGATTCAGGATGATTTATCTGATATACTTGGATCAACTTGGCCTTGGCCACACTTTAGGTAGAAGAGACCGGGATCACGTCCTGACTGGTGCCATGGGGAATGGTTAATTACTAACCAGAAATTAGGATTGATTAATTAATTAATTGTGTTGGATCACTCAAAGGAGAGGATGGTGAGGAAGCATCGGGTTCTCTCTCAAATTCTGGGTGAGGGAACTGAGAGCGATGACTTCCCAAAGGGCTGGAGCGTGGTGGCGCCGTTTATATGTGATGACACTGCCCTCAGACACAAGGAAACCAGAAAGTCCTACCTTTATTTCACCTTAGTCGTTTCATGAAGTGCCTTGCACACAAATAAACTGGGAATTATGGTGGTGGACAAGGGGAACAGCAGAGTCTTGGAACCCACTGCCTGCTTTTAGTTCTCCCTCCTACCCCCATTAAGTGTTTATAACTCTGATTTACTATTTCAGCGCTCGCTCCTCTCCCTATGACATGTTTAACCAGTTGGTCCTGCTTGAAGACACCCAATTCTTTAACACCTTTGCTGCTGATGAATTCTGCTGATTTTTCTTGGAAAGAACCAGAATCACACCACCAAAAAATGGCTGAGGGCACGCTCAGAGCTCTTCCTTCTGCCTGAGTCTCCCAAACCACTCCCTGTCCGACGCCAGGGCTTCGCCGCTGTCGTGGTGGATGTTGCTGGCGGCCCTGATGGCCGATTTCATGGCGGTGTCGATCCAGGCGTGGGGCTGGGCCGCGTGTTCCCCAGCAAAGTGGACCCGGCCCTCGTGAGTGAACAGGGCCTGCGAGTAATCCATGAACTGGTACGGGGTGAAGGCAGCGAAAGCCCCCAGGGAGTGCTGGTCCAGCTGCCACTTCTGGATCACGTGCTGGTCGCAGGTGTACTGCAGGTACTCCTTGCTCACTTGGTGGATGTCCGCCAGGTCTTGGAGCACCACATCCAGGCACTTCTCGTCCGTGAGGGGCAGGAAGAACTCGGCATCGTTGTTCCAGGTGTAGGAAGCCAGGATGACGCCCACCCCACTGGAGAAGTTATGGCTAGGATAGTAGATGAAGCGGGAGGGGCGGTCGGTGATGGAGTACCCTCCGCGGATCCCGTCCTTCTCCCAGAACTTCTCGGAGCATGCCAGGATAATTTTGGAGGCACTTGCATAGTTGATGGAGCGCAGGGCGTGGGCCTTGGCAGGGGACAGTGGCGGTAGGAACTGGATGTGCCTGGTAGCTTTGGCACTGGAGGTGACAAGGACATAATCCGCAGTGATGATGGTTGGGGCCAGGGTGTCTGGAGCACGGTAGAACACTCGGACTTTGTTGCCCTTCGTCATGATCTTCTCCACAGTGCAGTTGAACTGGATGACGTTGGGCAGCGCCTTGTGGAAGGCTCTGGGCAGTTGGTCAAACCCTCCAGTGATTTCATCAAAGCTGGAAGGGAGGAGAAGCGGGAGGTGTGGGAAGGACGCTGGGGTTTTAGGGAGTGTGAAAATCTGAGCTCTTCTGGAGACACCCACAGAGCTTGGAGGCCCCATCGAGCCACGAGTGGTTCCCGTTTGGAATCTCTCTGACATTTCCTGTTGTGGGAACAGGGTTGGGCAGAAGGGACAGCACTCACCTCTCTTCGGAGAAGATGTCGAAGTCCCACAGTGAGGCGAGGAAGGACAGGTAAAACCCCGAGTCCTCATTCAGCAAGTCACCGATCATCTCAACAGCTCCTCGGCTCAGCTCCCCCACCTTGATCAAATATTCCTGGAGATCCCAGGAGAAGAGACAGCCTGAGGTTGTTACCTCAGTTAGGGCTCCATGGAGCTGTGCTGGCCGCTTTCTCAACATTTTTTAAGTAGAAGGGATCATTTATTACGGAAAAGCATCCAAAAGGTGACAGAGGATGGGCAGACCCTTCTCAAAGCAGGGAGAGCAGGTTAATTATCAAGAGCTGGGAATAAATTTGCCCTTGAGCGCAAGCCCATTACCTTGGTGGAGAAGGAGTCATGTTCAGCCAGATACTTCCTGCAATCAGTGGTCTGGAACTTCTCAAAAGCCTGGAGAAGAAACATCGAAATTTTCACTGGAAAAAGATCCAGCTCCCAAAGTGCTGCCCAAAACTCTCTCAGGATTTCAGGGTTTGGTAAACCCTGGAGCTTCTGGACATCAAGTTTCGGGCAGCTGTGCCTTGGTGTGGCATTTTCTGCTCATCCAAGTCCTGGTGGACCCATTCCAAAGGATTTCTTGTGGACATAGAGGGGTTTTGCAACCACCTGCTCTTGTTTTTGAATGAGCCTCTCTGCTTTTCACTCCAAAAAGACCCTGTTCTTCCCCAGCTTACGGCTGAGTCTTCCCCTGTTCATGGCCAAGTCTTCTCCAATTCCTGGCAAAGTCTTCCCCAACTGATCGTTCAGGTGAGGGGACACCATGGAAAATCTTGTACCTTGTTCAGCACCTCCCGGTACAGTTGGGCAGCGCTCTTGCCCCTCTCCGATGGCTTCACCGTGTAATTCAGGATGTTGGGGTTCCTGTTCACCTCCTCCGCCCTGACCCGAGCACCCTTTAGGAAGTACCAGGTGTTGTTGTCCGTCTGGATGAAGGGGTTCAGCTTCAGGTCGAACTGGCGGATGAATTCACGGACGAGTCTGGAAAAAGGGCAGAGTGATGGTGCCAAGAGCCAATAACCAACCTGCCAGCTCTGCCACCAAAGCATTTCATCCCCTTGGCAGGGATGCTGAACCCCATGGGAGCAATGGGGACGATTCGCTCCCCAAACTGGGCTGGTCTCTCACCTGACCACAGGGGTGGACATGCCCTCACCTGTGCTTGCCTGGCAGACGCATGGGTCCCAGCTCCACGTACCAGTCCTGTCCCTCAGGGCGGTAAGTCCGGATCCGCCCCCCAACCCAGCTGCTCCTTTCCAGAATGGTAACCTAAAAAATTTGGGTGGAGACTGGAAGTGTTTGGGAAGTGGCTTGTTTGAAGCGAAACACCCCCAAAACAAGGTCCAGAGGGTGGGACAGGTCCCCTTCAGGTGGCAAATGAAGCACCTGTAGATCCAAACCCTTCTCTGTTGGCCAAGACATCTCTGCCTATGGGGCAGTTTCTTATTTCCCAGCTCCCGGGTTGCATTTGGACACCAGCTCTGGTGAGAAAGTTCTCGTGGTGGATCAGGATCAAACAGGGTTTTGAAAGCAGCACCAATCTGTCCCTCCATGTCTTGGAAACCCTCTTGGAGACTCACAGGTGCCTTGGGATGGCTTGGAAACCCCTGGAATTTCTGCTGCCCCAAAGACAGAATGCGAAGGGCTCGTTTGATTTGCAGGAACTAATGTCGGGTGAAATTATCAGAGCCAAATCTCCTTTTCTTCCTTCTCCCACCACCGTGGTTGACTCACTGCATTTCCTTTTCCCTCACTAGCCTGGAAGACCTGTAGAGGAGGGAAACAAGCCTAGGAGAGCCTTGTGGAATTCCCACCTTGTGCCCAGCGTCCTGGAGCAGCTTCGCTGCCGTCAGCCCGCCAATCCCCGCGCCCACCACGACCACGTGCGCCGGGTGAGCCGCGGGCTCCAGCCCATCCTGGACGATCTCCAGCAGCTCCTCGTAGTCCTGGTCATGGAGGCAATACTCAGGAAAGCATGGGAACTGCTTGGCACTCAGGAGACCCGTGAGCAGGAGGACTTGAAAGAGGACTGGGGAGGGAAGAAGAGAAGAGGAGGAAATAACATGGCCTTGGCACTCAAGGTCGTTCCTGATGGCACAAACTGGCTCCAAGGACGTTGGCATCCAAGACCTAAAAAGAGGAACTGAGGTGGTTGTGAAATCTCTGTCACCAGCAATTCGTCATGGAAGGTGTCAAGAGGTGTCAGTGATGGTGACTCAGTTTTTTAAAGAGAAATCAACCCATAGATGATTTTTTATTTCTCCAGATTCTTGTTCTGCTTGTACAGCTGCTGTGGTGAGTTCCCAAAATGACTCTGACCTCCTTAGAATAAGCTCCAAAGCCTCCAAGAACAGTAATTAGTGTCACTCATGTGCAAAGAGCAGAGGCATCTCGTTGTCCCCAGTGATCTTTCCCATACCTGGGTAATTCAGGGAGTTTTTATGTGAAGGGTGGAGGGAAGAGACAGGATTGGGCAGATGGATCTGATGAAGACTTGCACAGACAGGAGAGATGGAGGTAAAATTTCACAGAAAGACGGACGGATTAGAGGGATGAAGACAGATGGTATTTATCTTCTTTAAAATTCCCTAACTAAAAATTCTCTACTTAATTTTAGAGAAGAGAATTTTACTCTCCTTTAAAATTCCCTCCTCTAAAATTCCTTCCTTTAACATTCCCTCCTTTAAAATTCTCTCCTTTAAAATCCCCTCCTTTTAAAAATCCCTCCCAGTTTAAAATTCTCTCCTTTAAAATTATTGTGTCTTTGAGGTGCCCACGGAGAGCAGCAAACAGACCTAAAATGACCATTTCCACCAGAACAGACACAATGTTATTTAACATTTTCACAGTGAAAGAAAATTTGGGCTAAGCACCATACTCGGTTCACCCCTCTGTCCCCCTCTCCCCGCCTAGGGATTTTCCTAGTTTTGGCTTTTGTCTTTCAGAATAACTAAAGAGCAACTTTCATTTTCTTTTCCTTCTCCCAAGTGCTGCCAATTTTCTTCCAGGGAAAAACAAAAAGCTTTGGAAACCCCACTTCGGGCAATTCTCACTTCTGGAAAATCCCTGGGAATTGTGCGGTTTTTTTCTGGAGCAGCCCCAGATCTGCCACAGATCCGGGGTGGATCTGCTGAGAACCCACCTCAGAGCCTTTATCATCCAACACCCGAGGCAGGTGTTTCAACAGCCCCTTGAGCTGATCCAGACACCAACCACGAGCGTAAAAAATATTGAGGAAGAATCTGCTCCAGTTGTCCTGTTAACAGTGGGATAAGGTTGGATTGACCTGCCCTGATCGCAAAATCATCATGGTCGGATTGGAAAAAAACCCATAGACCATTTGGGAGATCCTATTTGGAGATCAGAGCAAATACCCTGGGACCAGCTCTTGGAGATATTGACTGGATCTCCACCTTCCATCAGGTGTTTTTTTTGGGAAGATGTGGAGAAACCACCAACCTGGAGCATGGAGGCATCCTCTGGGATGGCCCTCAGAGATTCCAAGCTCGATCCTGAAAAACCAGGATCATCCCATGCCCCAGGTTTGAAGGCAGGTCTCCCCCTGCCCACAGTGTCCAGAGCTCCAGGTGACCATGGAATAGTCTAGCTAGAAAAAAGGTTTGTGGCTGTGCTCTTGGGAGGTGGCAAAGAGATGGAACCAGATGGAACCAAAACACCAAACCCCAGACACCAAAGATGAAAGAAACCCAGGAAAAATCCCACAGAGAGCTCAGAACTGAGGGGAGGAATCACTCACCAATCCCAATCATCACTCCAGGAGGAAGATGAATCCTCTGCTGAGATTGGAACTCATTTTATACCCCAGCTTAGGTGGAAAAAAAAAGCAACTTGGTGCTTCTAAAAAATCCTCTGCCAATCAGTGCAACCCGGAAGGGAGAGAAGTGGGATTTGTCATGAGAAGGGGAACCAGCAATTGAGTGGAGTCAGTTCCTCTGCCGGTTTTTTTCCCCTCCTTTACTCACTGGAGTAATGTCACCACTCCACTGCATGTTTTGGGATGTACCATGTTCACCCCAACACGGCGACCGCACCCTGCTCCACCAAAGGCAGCAATTTCCCAGAAGGGAACAATCAGACTTTTTTTTTTCCCCTGGTATTGCACAAAGCCCATTGAAATCTGAATAACCATCACGAGGCTCCTTCTGAACCCCGCGGAGACTTAGAGCCGGCATTCAAAATATCATTTCAGGGATGAAAATGAGCATTTCCAGGGAAAATTCATCTACTGGATGCTCTTGGGTGTTGCACAATTTTGGCTTGATCTTGTCTCCATTAGAATAGAGGGGATGAAGAACTGTTTGGGTGGGAAGGAGACCTCAAAGATCATCCAGAACTTCACTGAAATAGCAAAAACTGGGTGTTTTTCTAGAACTGAGACCAGCATTTTTCCAGAATGGAGACCTTGAACTTGCCAAAGCATCATAAACTCATCTGAGGAACCACTCTTTGGTTCTTGGACTGAGAGCTCAAGTCTCCTGCTCGGAGCCAACACCCTCACCGGGCTTTATCCTGTTCGATCTCCACAAAACTCTGGGATTTCACTAAATATGACCATAAAATATCTCAGGATGGAGGAACATTCAGTCCAACCGTCAAAATTTAGGTAGAATTTTGGAGAATCATGCCAAGGGTCTTTGCGGATTGCATTTATGGGATCTCCTGGTTTAGCTGGAATTGTGACATGGAAACTGGGGGGTTGTGGTGCTATGTTCAGCGCATCTCCTTGGGAGAAGCCACAATGTGGGTTTTGCCCAGAATTTTGCTCTTCGGTGGAGTGTGGGGGTGTTTCTGTGGTTCCTGCAGGATTACCAGTACCACGTTCCTGGTCGTGGTTCGAAGGTAAACCAGTGGGGGAAATCAACCCCACACAAACACCTTGTGGGAGATTCTAAGTCATAGTTACAATTTAAGAGAAAATTTACAATAAACGCAATGAATACAGAAAACTGTTAAAACCACAAAGTCAGAATACAACCTGGCCCCTGTGGGTCAGGGTGGTGGTCACAGTCTGATTAAGCAGTAGTTTCAGTGCTGTTGAAGTGGTGGCTGCTGTCTTAACTGGTGGCCCTGTGGAAGTTCTGGCCCTCCTCTGGATCCATCCAGTGGTGGTGGTGGTGCCCCAAGTACCCAGGCCTCAAGATTATATGTGGTCAGATTCAGGTGATACATCCCCCAGGTACATCCCCAAGGCAGGGAGTTTCACAATGGAATGATGCAATCCCATGAGTAATAGGATATTTTTGAGGCCCTTGATGAATTCATGATGGCCCATTAGCAGGGACGACCCCTTAACCCTAACCCCTTAGCCCTAACCCTTTCTGAATGGGTGTCACTGTGCTGTCTTGGCTAAAATCAGGTGATAAAAACCTGTGGAAAGTTTCTTTCTAAGAAAAACTGAAGGACTGAAGGTTTTTCTTGGGTTTTTTTTTTTTTTTTTTGAGCATGTTCCCATTTAAGAAAATCCACCAGTTAGACTGGAGAAAGATAAAAGTATTATTATTTTTTTGCAAAAAAACCCCTTGGTTTGGGTCTGGCTTTATGTTTCACGATTTGTGGTTCGCTGGTTGTTCCCCCGTGGGGTGTCGACGCTGAACATCCAAAACCACACATTTTCTCCATCTGGAATAACAAATACTGAGGGATTTGGGGATTGCACAGTGAAACTGGCATGGACACACAATGCCAGGAACAGCAGAGAGTTTGGACTGAAGGCAGCTGGTTTCACATTGTCGTGATAAGACCTGGATTAACGCGTGTCCCAACAAGTTGCTTTGGGATCAGCCTCGATGACAGGAATTTATTTTCTGGGCACGAACAATCCACCAGTTGCAAAAGTTGTCCCTCCCATCTTCCTGCTCCCACCTGCTGATTCCCTGAAGGTTACGGGAAGATGAGTTTCCGCCTGATACCAGTTGCATCACAAGGCTCGGAGAGGGATGGCAGGAGGGATGGAAACCCCAGGGAATCAGAGGGTGGGAGAAGGGACGGTGATTTCCTTCCAAATCATTGTTTTCTGGTTTTAAGGTTGACTTTTCTCAATGGAAGGAGTGGGAAAAAAGTGGGATTTCATTCTGCGTGTTGTACGGGACACCATGTGTGTGTTGGAGAGCACTTGGAATGGGGGAGGGTGTCCACCTGGGAGCGTTTCCCTGTGGAGATGAAAAAGGACTGCGTATGTAAAGCACAGGGAGGGAAAAACCCGTGTGGATTTATTAACGAGGTAATTAGCCTTAATGAGTCTCTGGGCCAGCAGGTACAGGTTGGAGAGGTGTGAGCAGGTCCTGTTGAGGAAAGATGCCCTTTCAAAGCATTTTCTTGTGCTTCACTTCCTGCTCGCCAAGAGGATTCCCAGGATACACCCGTTGCACGTACTCATGTGAGTCTGAGGCACACCTTTTAGGATTGGGGGGATAATTCAAGAAATGAATGCACCAGAGAGGAGTTTCTTGGATGAAACTGTCCAAAATTGGGGTTCCCCTCATGGGAAGGACGTGGAGCTGATGGAGGAAGTCCAGAGGAGGCCACGGAGATGCTCCCAGGCTGAGGAAGTTGGGGTTCTCCTGGAGAAATGAAGGTTCCTTATTGGGGTGATTTTACTGGGGCTTCCGATGTTTGAAGGGAGTGGGTATGACAGGGAAAAATTTTTATCAGGGATCGGAAAAGAAAAAAAGACAGGAAATTATATTAGAAAATGAATTTTTAGGAAAAATGTGCGTCAGAAGTAGGATTTGAACCCACACCTGCATTTGGAGACCAGGATTCTCAGCAGGGATAGCAGAGCATTGAGTCTGGCACCTCGGACCACTCAGCCATCCTGACACTGCCAGCCACCTTCTGACCCTCCTCATCCTCAAGGACCCATCTTCCCTGCACTTTGACTTTCCTGCTTCCTTTGCAGGTCTCT
>VZTF01003873.1:97039-108944 GCA_013397755.1 Cnemophilus loriae
CGGGCCGTGTGTGTCGTGTGTCACCTGTCCCGCGAGCACCGCGCCCACACCGTGCTGCCCGCCGAGGAGGCGGCCCACGCCGCGGAGGTCAGTGCCGGGACCCCCGAGACGCCCCCGCACAGCGCCCGGCCTGGAGGGAGGACAGCGAGGACTCCCCTCCCGAGGGGGCGGCGGGGCCTTGGCACCCCTTCCCCGGAGAGGGAGAGCACTGCGAATCCCCCCCGGGGTGTTGGGGGGCAGTGAAGACCCCGCCCCCTCCCGGGGTCCTTTTTGGGGTGCAGGATTCCATCTAAGAAGTGAGGGATGCAGTAAGCGGGGAGGAGATCGGAAACACCCTCACCCTAATTGGGGATGCCCAAGGAGATCTCACGGGGTGGGGGTGCACCAGGGACTCCCCCTCCATGGGGGCAAGCGCCCTTTGGGTGCAGTGGGACCCCCCAGTTCCACAGGGGAGTACAGAAATGGGTTCCCAGTTCCCCCCACGTATGGGGTGCAGTCGGGACCCCGCCGATGTGTTCCCCCGCTTCATTTGGGGGTATTGGGAGGCAGTAAGGGCCCTTCCAAGCTGTACGGATCTCACGGGGGATCCCCTCCCCAACTGGGCGTTGCTCCCAGGATTCGGGATGCAAAAGGACCTGAATTACCCCAAAAGAGGGACACCCGGGGGTAGGGTGTAGTAAGCGGGGGGTGTTCCCGGTGCGAGATCGAACTGGGTTGAACTGGAAGGGCACTGGGAAAGGAGTGTCCCGGGGGGTGAGGAGCATCTCAGTGCGGGGGTGATCGTGCAAAATCCCACCAGCCCCCCAAAATCCACCGCTCCCCCTTCCCGGGCCAGGACCGAGCTGGAGCCTGGGAACGGGGAGAGGGGCAGGGGGTTATTTATCCCCCCGGCCCGATCCCGATCCAGGCTGGAAGTGGCGCAGGACTCCCCCAGGATACGCCTGTTCCCCCCCCAACCCGAGGGCGCTTGGGGAGTGACGCAGAGCGAAAACGGAATCCCCCCGGCGGCGCTGCGGCTCCCCCATGTCGCGATACGGGGCGTGTCGTGATCACAGTGGGGATTAATTAGTAATTAAGAGCGCAAGGGCTCGATGTGGGCAGCCAGGCTTCGCTATTCCAGGCGGGAGCAGCGGATCCAGAGGGATCCAAGATGCCGGACGGAGCCGATGTCGCTGCGCAGTGGCAGCAGGAGGAGGGTGGCACCAGCACGATCCTGAGGGATCAGGGAAGGGGATTGTGGGATCATTAGCCACCACATATTAATTATTGTGGTTATTAAATCCTTTTAGAAGGGGTTTTGTCCCGGAACTGCCGTGGTTCCTCTTCCGGGGACGCTGGGGCTGTCCCTTCGCCCCAAATCTGGGATTTTGCTCTTTTTTTCAGGACACAAACATCATTAGGCAGATCCAGGCTGTCACTCCCATGGGATTTTTTCCCCCTCGTTAACCTACTTTTATGAGTTTTTAGTAATTGGTTGTTGCTGAGCTTCTCCCATCTCATTTTTTCCTGATACTTGCTTTAATCTCATGGATAAATTCCAAAGGCAGCAACTTCTGGCTCTTAACAGTCAAAATCCTTGTATTTTGGGTTTTAGTTATAAAATAACTGGATTTATTTGCCTCCAAGCCCACCTGCTGTTTGCAGGGTATTGCTGGGGCTTCTCTGTCCTCCATGGAGGTCAAACTACTTAAATGAGGACGAGTTTAATTAATAATTAATTATTAATTAGCAGATGAGCAGTTTAGAGGTAGCAGTTTCTCCTCTGGGTGGGGTGAGGTGTCCAGCTCGATTTTGGGGCACCTCGAGGAGGGCGAATGTGGGAGGTGATCCTGGGAGGAGGACGGGGATGGGACCAGGGCATTTGTTTCCTCACAGGCAGCTAAAACTAATTGACTTCTGGGTTTTTTTTTTGTTTTTTTGGGCTGGTTGGGGTGAATTTTGGGGGTTTTGGCACAGCTTGAGGTCAGGGTTGAGGGGAGCAGGGCAGCTGCTGGTTCCAGCTCCAAAAATACCTGAGATTGGGTGAATTTGGCCATTTTAGCAGTGGCAGCCCTTCCCTCCTAATTGCCCATGGGAAGAATTCACAACGGATCTCCTTGTTCTGCTTCCAGGAGGTGCCCCAGGAGCACTTGAGCTCCCTGAGGAAAGGGCGTGAAGAGGCCAAGGCTGAGCGGGAGCGGCAGAGCGAGGAGCTGCTGGTAGGTGCCAGGGGTCCCAGAGCCCTCATCCAGGAGGATCCACCCTGACCCTGAGCCCCCCATCCAGGAGGGTTCAGTCTCACCTGGGGATTTCCTGGCTGTGGGAATTTGGTCCCACCTGGGGAGTTCCCCCCCTCCCTGTGGGAATCCCAGCCCCCAGAGATTCTCTCACTTGGGGCTGATTCTCTGAGCTCCATGGCTGCAGGGATCTGCCCTCACAGGGATCTTCCTTGTGGAATTGCAGAAGCAGACAGAGGTGGAGCGGCAGAAGATCGTGGCTGAGTGCAAGGAGCTGCGGGCGTTCCTGGAGGAGAAGGAGCAGCTCCTGCTCTCCCGGCTGGAAGAACTGGAGAGAGACATCGGGCGCCGGAGGGACGAGAGCGTGGCCCGGCTGGCTGAGGACATCGCCCAGCTGGACAAGCTCCTGGCAGAGCAGGGCGGGGACAGTGGGACAGGGAATGCACCTGGCGAGGTGGGACTCTGTTATGTGTCTCTACGAAAAAAAATTCCTGTTTATGGACACACAAATCCCTTGGCTTGGGCAAAAATATCCTAATTATAGGGACAAAACCTGTTTATAGGGATGAAAATTCCATTTATGGGGACAAAAAAAGTCCTGTTTATGGGGTGAGAAAAAGTGAAAAAGGTTCCATTTATGTGGGCAAGAATTTCCATTTATGGGCCAAAATATTTCCATTTATTGGGGAAAAGAATCCTATTAATGGAGTGAGAAATTCCATTTATGGAGACAAAAATGCCTTTATGGGGACAAAAATCCCTTCATGGGATCCTCCCTGTTTTTGGGGAGGATTTTGAGATCTCTGAGGTAGAAGATCCTAACAAGTTCCTTGGGTTTTTTTCCCCCTTCCAGGGTGTTGTCCCGGCTGGCACCAGGTGAGTGAACTGGGTGAACTTGGAGGCTCTGGCTGCAGGTGGAGCTGGTATTCCAACCCTTCCCAGGGGGAATTCCCTGATTTTGGGTCCCTGACTCCCATGTCTCTGTAGCTTGGAGAGCTGGATGTTCCTCAAGCCGGAGCCCGGCTTTTCCGAGCTGGAGAAGAAGCTGAAGAGCTTTTCCCAGAAGAGCGCGGTGCTCAAGGAAGTGCTGCTGGAATTCAAGGGTGAGCCTGACAAGAGCCTTCCTGGAAAAAATCACTGCTTCCCAGCCAGGATCCCATGTGGAAGTCCACCAAAATCAGGGCTGCGATGGGCCGGGCTCTTATTCCCACCCCGGGCTGGTTGGGAGAGCTCTGGGTTGTTTGAGCATTGGCTCATCCCAGGGAAAAGGCAGAAAAGTGATTTCCTGGGATTTGAGTGTGGAAGTATCGAGTAGGGATTATTCCCATGGCTTGGGCAGTTCTGGGGGCTCTAAGGGCTCAATTCCTTCCTTCTCTTCCTGCAGAAAACCTGCGCTTCGAGCTGGAGAATGACACAGGTGAGGCCATTGGGACTGGGATAAGACCTCCGTTTTCCAGGGGTTTGCATGGAATTGGCTGGGATTTGGGGCTGTGACTTCCCTTTTCCAAGAGATAATGCGGGAATTTGCTGGCACTGGGGGCTATAGGGGCTCTAACCTCCCTTTTCCAAGGGCCAAGGTTGGAATTGCTGGGCTTGCGTTCTGTGTTGGCTCTTCAGGATGCTACAGGTGACTCACCTGTGTCCGTCCTCTCAGGTTTGGGATGCAGACAGTGGATCAATCCCCACACAGGTGGGACAGTGATCCCAGAGGTGACTCACCTGTGTTGTCCCCATTGGGTTTGGGACAAAGAGAATGGGTCAGTCCCCAGACAGGTGCTGGAATGGTCCCACAGATGACTCACCTGTGTTGTCCCCAGTGAGTCTGGGACACAAACTGTGGGTTGGTCCTCTCACAGGTGGGACAACGACCCCACAGGTGACTCACCTGTGTTGTCCTCGTTGGGTTTGAGACACAAACCATGGCTCAATCGCACCATGATTCCACAGGTGACTCGCCTCTGTCCTCCCTGGTGGGTTTGGGACACAGCCACTGAGTCAAGCCCACCAATCCTACAGGTGACTCCTTCCCTTTTCCCCTCCAGGCGAGCTCTCCCTGGACCCCGACACGGCCAACCCCTACCTGGTGCTGTCGGAGGACAAGCGGAGCGTGCGGCTCCGCGGGGCTCCCCAGGAGCTGCCGGCTCATCCCAAACGCTTCGACTACGCCTTCTGCGTCCTGGCCTCTGAGGGCTTCTCTGCTGGCCGCCACTACTGGGAAGTGGAGGTGGGAGACGGGGAGAGCTGGGTGCTGGGCGCCGCCCGTGAGTCCGTGCGCCGCAAGGAGAAGGTCGACTTCGCCCCTGAGGAGGGGATTTGGGCGGTGGGGCTCAACTGGAAGGGCAAAAATTGGGATCAGTACCAGGCGTTCACCTCTCCTGAGACGCCGCTGTCCCTGTGCGAGCGGCCGCGCAAGATCGGGGTGTACCTGGACTATGAGGGCGGGTGGGTGGCGTTTTACAATGCCGACAACATGGCTCCCATCTTCACCTTCACCGCCGCCTTCTCCGAGAGGATCTTCCCATTTTTCTGGCTCTTCTACGTGGGCTCCTCGCTGTCTCTCTGCAACTGAGCCCGGCCTGCTCACTGATGTTGTCCCCTCTTCCCCGCCATCCTTAGGTTTTCCTTTGCTTCCAAGAAAAACGCCCCAAATCCTGCCCTTGGCCATTCAGAGGGGATTTTTTTCCTGTTGCAGTTCAAAGTTTGGAGTCTTCTAACCCCCAAAATCTTCCTCAGGGGTGTTGGTTGGTGAGGGGGGGCTACTTGACCACCCCCTCCCTGTTGCTGGTTAAACACCCCTGTAGTTCATTCTGTGTTTTTCTTTGGAGTTGGAGCCCCATGGAACAGGGAGAGGCTGATCCCATCCCACTTCAAATCGTAGCCAAAGCTTTGTGCCCTCCCTTCCCCCCTCTAAAATGCTGTGTGGAGAGGAGGGGTGTCATCCCCCACCCCCAAGTTTGGACACCCTTGCTTTGCAGGCCATCTTTAGCCATCCCATCCCGTCCTGTCCCGTTCCGTCCCCTCCCCTNCCCTCTCATTGCCCCCCCATCAGCCCTTCCCTCTTTGCCCCACCATTGCCCTTCCATGTCCCTCTTTGTCCCCTCATCTCCCCCACTGTCCCCTCCATTCCCCTCCTCATCTCCCCATCTCCCCCTCGCTCCTCCCAAACTCTGAGCCCCCGGAGCACTGGGATCTCAGCAAGGAGACATGGATATTTGGGGTCACCCCAAACCCGCGTTGGGGTCTGCTGGGGGGTTTTGGGGGGCTGGGGGTCCGTGTTCTAGGTATGATCTTGCGCTTACTCGCACCCCTTGTGCCCTCCCCGCTGCTGCTGTTCTTGTCCTTTGCCCTGTCACTGTTAGTGGGGAAATAAAAGTTGCTGTGCAAAGAAACTCCTAAAACCCGATAATTTGGGTTTTTTTGGTGTGGGGGGAGGAGGAAAAGCTGCTCCTGCTCAGGAGGGAATGGAGAAAGTGACACGCCCTTGTCCCCAGCCTGCTGGGGTAGAGCACAGAGGGGTTTTGGGGGCACTTGGGATTCACTAAATGGTCCTAAGTTGGAGCTTCCACGTATCTGTAAGTTTAAATTCTGGTTTAAATCCGAGTTTTAAATGGAAATTAAATAAAGTTTAAAGGAAACGTCTGAAGCAGTGGGAGCTCCCACTTTGGTGGCACAGCCTCACTGGGAGCTCCCACTTGGGGGCACAGGCTCCCTCTCATCCCAGTTTGGGGGCACAGACCCACTGGGAGCTCCCTCTCATCCCAGTTTGGGTCCCCAGTTCTTGGGTGTTTGGTGTCTCCACCCCCTTTTCCTGTACTCAAACCACCCAAATCTCACTTTTCTATCTCTTTTCCATAAAAATCTGGCACCAAGTCCCACTTTTACCCAAAATAAGTCTTTATTGAGGATCCACCTGTGGCAACACTGCTGGGCTCGAGGGAAGCTGGGATTTGGCAGAAAAACTGAGATTTGCCTCAGGGATTTGGCTGAAAACTTGGGGTTTCATCTGGGATGAAAAACTGGGATTTCCCCCAGGATTGGCAGAAAAAAGGGGATTTTCCCCAGTTTTGCCTCTCCCATGTATTTTTGGCACCTGGAGGCGCTGCAGGGTCCAGCATTGTCCCTGATCCTGCTCCAGTCCCCAAACAGGGGGATGAGCCCTCTAGGACCCCCCCTCGCCCAGCCCCTGGTTTTGGGGTGTGCCTGGATCCTGCCCAACAGCCCCCCCACCATACTCCAGTGGGGTCCTCTCTGTATCCCCCTTGCTCCTCAGGACGTCCCCAAGCAGCTCCAGAGGTTCCATTGGCCCAGGGGGCTCCGGGTGCTGCTGGATTCCCTCGGGCTGGGAGGGTCCCCCAAGCCCCCTAGGGTGGCTCTTGCTCTTGTGGGCGGTGACGTTGTCCCGCTTTTCGAATCTCTTCCCGCAGACATCGCACGGGAATTGGTAGAAGGAGTCGGCGTCATGTTTCCTCATGTGCCAGTTCAGGGAGGCTTTTTGGCGGCAGGTGAAACCGCAGATCTCGCACCTGGGGGAGATCCCGGCAGGAGTAAAAAACCCCAGGGGTGCGGCACAGGGAGAACTGGTCCTGCAGCGCTTGGGGCTGGAATGTGCTGTGGGTTGAAGCTCCAGCGCCCTCCTGGCATGAACGTGTTGGACAGGAGTCCTTCGTTCTGTCCTAGCTCATTAACCTGCGCCTACTTAAACACTGCCCTGGAGCTGCTGGATCTGGGCACAGCCAGCTCCAAGGGCAGAAGCTTCGGGAGAAATCCCAGCCTGGCTTTTGGCCGCATGCCATGTGCTGAGGAGCTGATTTTGGGTTGAAAAGGGTGGGAAGAGGTTCCAAGGATGATCAGAGCTGCAGGGATGGGACTGGGACTTACTAGGGGGGTGGGAATGGGATTGGGATTTACTGCAAGGGCAGGGATGCGACTAGGACTTGCTGGCATGGCGGAAATGGGACTGGGACTTACTGGAGTGGCTTCTCGCCGGTGTGGATCCGTCGGTGGATGATCAAATTGCTGCTGGTGCGGAAGGAACGTGCACAGAACTCACAGATGTAATCCCGCTTGTCTGGGAGCAAAGGAAAAGGGATCAGGCTGATCCAGCCTGGAAAAACCATCAGGGCCCTCAGGACATGCTTTGGGAGCAGAGAGACTTCCCAGCATGGGAATGGAGATGATAAGGGAGAGATTTGGTGAGCAAAGGGCAACAGTGATGGCTCACAGGGAAGGGAATTTGGGATTGGGTGGCTGTGGCCCAGTGGGGAAGGGGATACAGGAGGTGTGAATCTGATGGGAGCAGGTAGAATCCATACAGGAAGTGTGATCCATAAGGGAGGTGTAATCCATATGAAAAGAGGTGTCATCCTTATGAGATGAGCCATGATCCATACAGGGGAGTTGTAACTCCTACAGGAGGATGACCAGGAAGGTGTAATCCATAGGGGAGGAGGTGATTGCCATGGAAATGCCCCACTCACCACTGTGCAGCTTCTCATGCTCCTTCAGGTGCTTCTTGAAGTTGAAGGATTTCCTGCAGGTGGGCTCAGAGCAGGTGAAAGTTTTCTGGTGCACATGCTGGTACTTCTGGTGGTGCTGCCAGGGGAAAAAACCCGTCAGCTCCCAATTCCAGCTCCAGGACACTCCACCCAGGCTCCCCAGCACTCCAGGAAGAGCTGGTCCTTCCAGGCACTCACGTTCAGGTACTGGCGGTTGGAGAAGATTTTGCCACAGCCTTCGAAGTCGCACAGGAGGATCTCGCGCTTTGCTGCCTTCCTGGCAGAGAAAATGTGGGAAAAATCATTGGCAGGAAGGAGGAGGAGGGTTGGAGAAGCTCTGAGATATGGATCTGGCCACCTTCCTTTTTTCCCACCCATGAAATATAAAATGAAGGAAATAAACCCTTTGAGAGCCTCCTGCCTGTCCCCCACAGAAGAGCTGAGCTCCTCCTCCTCCTCCTCTTCCTCCTAGGAATGCCTGGAGGTTTCCCTGGCCCCTTCCCTCCCCTTTCCCAGGTACCTGATCCTCTTGGGGCCAATCTGAGCCACATCCTTGTCACTCGCCTGTGATCGCCGCCGGCAACTGCAATAGGAAAGAGCCATTTTGAGCCAGGCCCTGGTGTCCCCTCACTGTCCCCAAGCCCAGAGCCAAGAAACCAAAAGATTCCTGAGGAAATCCCACATTAAATCATCCTCAGGACCAGCATTTGTCACATTTCCCCCCACGGGAGCAGGACACGCTGGAACAAACACATCGTTCAGGCATTAAAATAAGAATAAATTCTTTATTGCTTGTTACAAAACCCTTTTCACATGGTTTGGACGTGTCCCAGGACACTGAAATTGGCTCCCAGCCTGGTTTGATCTATAATTCATCCATAGCTCCCTGGAAACAGCAGCTATTCCTGGCTGTCACCCTGGAATTAAGGAAAGGTCCATTAAAAGTGGATTAAAGTGAGGTTTGGGGAGGAGGAATAACGGGATGGTGAGAGATGCCAATGCCCAAGCATGGATTCAGCCTGGGGCTTGTCCCAAATCTCTTTAAAACAGGTTTTATCAGCTCAGGGTGGCTTTACCTGGGGGAGGGAGAAGAAGAAGAACCCCTCGACATGTGGAAGCTCCTGCTTTGCTCATAAGCCAGGATTTTACCTCCCATTTTTGACTCGCTGTGACAAAAGAGGGGGGGAAATTAACCAAAAGATTAAAAATATGATCCATGTCACCAAACTCAACCCAAAAAGGGCAGACCTGAAACTTAGGCTTGGCTTTGGGGAGGGGGCGGAGAGCTACAAGCCCCCACTGGTGCCTCAGAAGAGCCACCAGCCCGCAGGTGTAACTTTGGACATATTTGGAGGGCTGGACTATGGGATTTGGGATGGAAATCAGGCAGAACCCAAAAAACACCAGAAAAAAACCCCACATTTAATTCACTTTTGGCCGCAAAAAGAATGGCCCAGATTGAACGCAGACTCTTCTACCCTCCCATTGGATTTGGGAGCCTGGGATCCACATGCCCAGCGATGACAGGGAGAGGGGAAGAGCAAATTCCGGTGTTACCTTCACTGGGATTGGGTCTCCGGGAAGGGTGGTCCTTCTTCCAGCCATATCCAGGGTGGTTCCGGAGCTGCTGGGAGAGGAGAGGGCATTCAGCATCCAAAAGGAGCTGCTCAAAGGGATCAATCAAAGCCATACGGGAGCGGCACAACACTCACCTGGGGAAAGGTTTGGGATGGGATTGGTGCTGAGCCAGTCTTTCAGGGGACAGATGGAGGAGTTATGGCTGATTCCAAGGAAAAGGGGGATTTTACCCCCTTATTGTATCAAAAGCGTAAGAAAATCCATCCAGGTGAGGTGTCTCCGTGTGTTGGATCTGAGGCCACGCACGGACCAAGCCCCAACCCAACGTCCCTTTAACGCTTGTGCAAAGCTCCAGTGAAGCCCTGAGAGCTGATTTGAGCTTTTATAGCACAAAACATTGAATTTTGTGTGCCTGGGGAGCTGGAAACGCAACACTTGGCCCCAAAGGTGCTGGAGAAGCTGCGGATTCATCGGTGGAGGAGAATGTGGTGGGATTGATGGATTTTGGGCTGTTCCGTCTCCAGTCTGTGGTGGAGGCTTCAATGCCCACCACGATTCTGGTTCAAGGGGTCTTCATCCCCCTCCATGGCAGCCCCAGCCTTGGCTGCCTCTCCTCATTCCCTGACCACCCTGGACCAGCCCCACAAGGGAAAGGGTGGATGACACGAGGTTCATGAAGCCCCCGCAGCGATATTAGTGAGCCAGATCCCCCCTTGCTCGCTCAACACCCAACATGACCAAGAAACAG
This sequence comes from Cnemophilus loriae, assembly GCA_013397755.1. Lineage (NCBI taxonomy): Eukaryota > Metazoa > Chordata > Aves > Passeriformes > Corvidae > Cnemophilus > Cnemophilus loriae. The sequence continues at coordinate 107,077 of VZTF01003873.1, forward strand.
CTCTGCCCTGCAGTCAACAGTGTCATGGGGAGGGTTGACCTGCCCCACCTTGGGGATACACAGCTCTTGCCCCATGGCCAGCAGCATTGTACATTCCCAGAATGATGACTGACCCCCGTCCCCTCATCCCTTCACTGCTGCGGCCGCCACGACTCACCTGACCCGTCCGCTCTTCTCCAAGGGGCCAGAGCTGGGCAGGGGTGGCTCGAGCAGGGGCTGCTCCTCCTTGATTGGCTTCTTACGGGCCTTGGGTTGGCTCTGGCGTCGCTGTGGCTCTGAGTCGCTGTTGGGGGCACAGACCAGGGTGGGTGACGGGGGTTGGGTGGTTGATGGGGTGAAATACGGGTTGGATGTGGTAGGAAATGAGTTAGTGGGACATGGTTAGATACGGGTTGGTCATGGATTGGACACAGGTTGGTTATGGAAGGACTTGGTTAGACATAGAAGGACATGGGTTAGGCTCAGTTGAACATGGAAGGATGTTGTTTGGACATGGCTGGACATTGTTTGGGTGTGGAAGAACATTGGTAGACATGGCAGGACATGGGTTGGACACAGTCGGACATGGTACGACATGGTTGGCCATTAGTTGGACACGGCAAAGACCCTCCCCCAGGTGAGACACAATGAACATGCCTCCCCAAAATTCTGTGCCCTTTGACCCCAGAAACACCTTATTTTAGCACCACACGGACACTATTCCCACCTCCTCCCCGCTCTGCCAGGGCAGCTGCAGCAGGACAAGCACCTGGCAGAGATGTGAGGCCTGAAACCCTCCAAGTGCAACATTGGTCTGGACTGGGACGGTGTCAGTGGGCACCATGGAGTGGGTCTCACATGATCCCGATCTGCGGGCTCCCTCACAGCGCTCCCACCTGTCCAGGGACGGGTGGTAGTTCTCATCACGCAGGTCATCGGTGTAGGCCAGGTCATCACCCTCGGCAAAGTCCTCGTTCTCCTCTTCTTCCTCTTCCTCTCGGGGCTCAGCTCCTGGCTCTACATCCTCCCCTGGGATGGCGCTGCTGGACAACGACCTGGGTCAACTCTGCCATGATAGCTCAACCGCAGACGGTCATGTTGGCCAACGTTGAGGACCCAGGGATGGGTCAGACAGGGCCAAATGCAAACATTGGCCTCACCACGGGATGCTTGTAGGTGCCACCACTCACCTCTCACCAGCTGCTGCCACAGGCCCCGGTTCCAGAGGCACCTGGGGGGCTATAAGGGGACAGGAGGGTGGTGAGGAAGGGCTGGGAGAGGTGAGGAGGAGGAGGATGAAGAGTTGGGAAGGATGGGGGTGTTGGAAAGGTCAGCGGGGTTGGGGCAGCGTCTGATCGCAGTGGGATGGTGGTGGAACTAGAACTACCCTAGAACCTGGAGAGGGGCTGAAGGTGGGGAATCAAAGGGAGTTGAGGGTAGAAAGGTGACCTGGAGGAGCTCACCTGCGCCACCACTGTCACCACCATCTCCCAGCTCCTCGCCCCGATCCCTGTCACCATGGGGTGACCTGGCCGTTCCCTCTGCTCTGGCCTCGTTGGAGCCTAGCGTGGCCCTACGGAATGAGTGCTGGTGCCCAGCGCCCAGGGAGGGGCTGCATCCCTGGGACGCTTTTGGGGGGTTGCAGGAGGGGCTGTTGGGGACCCCGGAACCACCCCACGAGAAGCGGTGCCCAGCCACACATTCCCAAACCAGCGGGGCTGCACTGCCTGGTGCTGGCAGCTGGATGTCCGGCACGAAGCCACACTCCTGGCCGTGGCCGTGGGACAGCACAACCAGGTGCTGCAGTGCAGCTGGCTGGAGCCGCTCCAGCTCCAGCTCTCCTGGGAAAACAAAGAAATCTGTGAAAAACAGCTCCATAATGGCGTTTT
>VZTF01003884.1:0-14066 GCA_013397755.1 Cnemophilus loriae
ATGGTAAGGGCAGACGTCCTGCTATGTGGGCAAGTTTCTGTCAGTTTGACTAATCACTTTTGATAGTCCTCAAGAAAAATCCTGCTTTGTCTTTTATACCATTCTTTGAAAGACTAGGAATAAGTTCCTACATGTCAAGTTACAGCTGAAACTAAAAGCTGGCCAAAATAATTGTACTACTGCAAACTGCTATGTAAAGTTATAAATTACATGTTACAGACCATGGTTGACTCCACTTAAAGTTTGTTTGCATCTGAGGAAAAAATACGTATCTTCCACCATCCCATCTTTTCATTTAGATCCTCAGATCTTTCTGTTATGTATGGCTTAGACTGAGGAAGTTATTTGTGTCACTTTTTTCTGTGGAATAAAGAGTATGTTGTCTGTCATGTCTTGCATCTTGCTGAGAGCAGTCTGGATGCTCAACAGGTAAAATACGTGTAGTGGGGTTTAGTTGTGGTTTGAGTTTTTTATTTTCTCAAATTCTAGCGCAAGCTCTCTGATTCCAGTGGTTTCATGCTACCAATTTTATGACATAAATTCTAACCTATGTTTCTCAAAATATCCAGATTAAATTTTGTGTTATGTGAACTTCTCTTAGGGATCTCTGATGCATGTGATGTTTTTTGAAAGTGTATTTTTCCAGTAAATCAAACTTAAAAGATAGTCTTGGAAGGTTTAAGTCCTGGATGTGAAAACTGTGTTCCAGACAGAAGGTGTGTAGGTAGATTTTCTTAACTCATTTTAATTTTCCCATCATTTTGTCCAATATAATTTGCAGTTGCTTTGTGTATTCAGTCATCTCAGGCATCTGTATTTCAGGATAACCAGGGGAAAGCCTGCTCTTCCATAAGCCATTTAAAAATTGCAGGTGTTAAGAAGTATATAAGACCAAGGCTCTGCAGAGTGCCAGAGTTCTTTTAATTAGGAGTTTTGTGTTATACTTTTATTCCAGTCTTCCTTGCACTTATCTAAAACTACCAGGTGAAATTGGTGTGTATTCCTGGGTGGAACTTGCTGTGCCTCTGTGCAGTGGATGTGTTCTGCTGTAGCTGTAGTGCAGATTTAGGCCCCAGTTAGAAAGAGCAGAGATAGTTCTGTGCAGTTAACTTCTGGTAAATTGTTAACTCCTTGCTTTACACATTTCCTTTGTCAGAACGATCGTGATCCTCGCTTGAGAGAGAGAGCAGTTGCCAGAAATTCTCTGTTAGACCAGTATGGCAAGATCCTTCCCACAGTTCAAAGGAAGCTGGCAGCAGAGAGAGCCAAGCCGTACCGTTTGCCTTCATCGGTCTTAAGAGAAGGTAATTTTAGGGAAGGGAAATACGATGTGCAGCCGGCCATCACTTTGGTTACACGAGGCTGATGCTTTTCCCTCTTGCTTTACAGTGCCAAGGCCAAAGCCTTTATCAACAGCAACAAGGCAGGCTAATGCAGGAAATGTGCATATAAGAACAAGTTTCATCACTAAAGTACTGTCCAGATTTAAAGAAGCATGGGTAGGAAACAAGAAAACCGATTTCTCAGAATATAATAAGTAAGCAGCCTTTTCACAAAGTTTAGCCTTGTGCTACGTGTTTGAGAGGGGAGAGAGAAAAAGGAGGAGAGAAATCTGTTTGAATTATATGTCTTGGTGGGGAAGGATGTGTGAATACAGCTTTGTTTTGCTTTTTTGCACATAAAATATATAGAAATTTATTTATAGAATAATATATATAGAATTTTATTTATTCTATTTTATAGAACATTTGAGAAACAATCACAAGTAGTATTTGGAGACTTATTTTTCTGCTATGATAATCTTAGTTATGTAAATATATGTATTTACATTATGGTAAATGTGCTTTCAGATTTTACGACAGCTGAAACTAAAGCTTTGACTACCACTAAGCTGTTGGTGTACAGACTTTGACAGACAAACAAAAAGAAATGCCTGCCACTTCCATGTGGGCCTAGTTTATCACCCGAGCAGTGAGGGTTCACCTGTGTTTCTTGTTCATCCAGTGTTTTTGTTGTGCATCATCTGAGATGATCACAGCGTGCTTTTTTTCATTTATTTGTTTATGTTCCTAGTTTAAATTGTGTATTTTAACAGGTTGCTGGATTTGGTGGTTCGTCCTGTTCCTTCGCGCTCTGTGGCACAGGAGGAGAGCCGGCAGTCCCCGTGCAGAGCTTCTACTTCTTTTGTGGCATCCAGCCCCCTGAGATCAAACACACATCACTCCAGCTCCCAAAAGAATCTGCCAAGAGCATCAGAGCTGAGTTTACTGGAAACTCCTGTTGTGGTCAAGGTTTGTATTTTAAAAAGTCAGTAGTAACCAACCAAACCAAAAGCTTGTGAGCTTTGTTTAAAATGAAACCCCAGGATTCAAAATGAGATAGTTTTAATATACATGTGGTTATTGTATACATAGTCCTTTTCAAAGCAGTAAAATGGGAACAGAGGGAAAGTTTGGTTTTCAGTTAATTGCAGTGGACACCTTGTGCCAAACCTTTGAGAAATAGACTTGTTGCTATTGCATGGCACTAAGTAAGTTGAACCTGGACTTTTCGATCTACACTTAGCTGCTTAAAGATGTAATTTGTGGCTTAATCACATCAGTATTTAAGTGCTGCATAGCTTTGCATAGTTTGATGTGCATTTCTACAACCAAGAAGTGCATGCTTCAGACTCTTAATCCAGTCACATGAATGACAACTAAGCAATGTCAGTGATGTCAGTCTCTGTCACATTCAGTGATGACTCTGCAGTAGTTTTACTTATCAGTTGCTTCTGTTAAACTGTATTTCCAGTCACTGCCATCACTGTTACCATGCAAGGCAGTAACACCTGACATGGCCCCTTGGTTCTGATCTTCTTGCCTTTGCCTACCTGAATGAAATCACTGCCCTCTCCCTAAATTATAACGTTTTTCGTGTTATGAAATACCATTTATACTATTGAACTAGCTTCATCCTTCTCCTTTTTAACTCTTTCCATACTGTAAAACATTTCTTACCTAGGAAGACCTGAACACTGGTGGATGAAGATACGTAGGTATTTTTACAGCACTGTCCCTTCATCTTGTGTGCAGATTAATTAGTGCAGAAATAAGCTGTGGCTATTGCTTTGTTGACTGGCATCTGGAATACAGTAATTGAAAATGCTGCCATGTGGAGTAAGGGTTGTTTGCCTTTTAAAAGTGCAGTGTAGAAATTGCAAAAATTACTGGGATAGGAGATAACACTGTAGACAACAAGATGCTAAATTCTTGTTTCTTCAGGAAATTAATTTGATAAATAACCTTTCTGTTGTCATGACTGAAGCTTTAAGCACTGGGGACCCAGTTGTATTTTACCCTGTCAGGGGCAGAGTGGGTCACTGTGGTGATGGTCACTGCTGGTTGTGTACACACCTTGTGTTGGAAAACTGCTCCTGATCAGGGGCAGGGACAAATGGTCAGTTCTGAACAGAAATATCAGAAACGGAGCATGGGAATTGCACACAGGGACTGCTCTGATCCCTGTGCCTCAAATACATAAACTCTCATCTGTAGTACGGAGTGTGCATGTGTGTTTCACATTCAGGGGTGATCAGAAGGGAAAAGCAACGTTTCAGTGTCCTCACTTTCATCTAGCCCTATGAACTGAGTCTGTTTGCTTTTGAATAAAGTATTAACAGATATTTTTTGACTTTAGGGTGTTGAAGACAGTGCAGTGACAGCATAAACTTAAGAAGCAGCACCTAGAACACCACCATCTAGTGAACTACATCCACAAAGCTATCATCAATATAGCTATGATACTAGAAAGCATCAATTTGTATGTGATTTGCCTCAGAATAATAAAGGACAACGTGATGCAGCTGAGGGAGACAGAGACTTCTATGACCTTTACGTATCTCAGAGTAAAAGTTTTTACAAGTTCTACTGATACAACAAAAAAAGCCTCCACCCAGAAACAGAAGTTAATGTATTCACACTCCTGAAAATCAAGAAGGCTACCTTTCTAATATTCCTGTGTCTCAAGGCTTCCATTGCCCACAAATACAAACCCAGAAATCAGACAGCAGGACAAGACACTCTCATAATTCTTATGTTAATAGCAAAAAGCAGGCTCATCAACCACAGTATCAAGTAGTGTGAAACAGGCCAGTGCATCCAGAACCTAGATCACATCAGCTCAGATTCCAAAAACAATCAACAGAACAAGCCTCCTTTACAGAAGCAAAAGCACAATACAGTTCATTGCTACTTATCTAGCTACAGAAACTACACATAGCTCTGCACGAAGAACAATTATTAAATAAAGGGAAGATTCACTGAAGATGTTAGTAAAGACATATACTGAACACACATGAGGAATAACTAGTAGTTTCATCTCCTAAGGCACTTGTGTTCCCAGGCTGCCTGCTTTACACAGCTGCAGAACAGGGCGAAGCAAGCCAGCTATGATTACTTGTGAAGCAGATGCTAGAGTGGGTCCATGATGTACGAACATGAACTTCGATGAATGAAATTAAAATTCCAGAATTAGTACCCAAGAAGTTACCAATTTAATATGTCTGTGAATTAACATTCAATACCCACCCTTTAGGGGTTTGCTCACTATAGCAAATACTATTATAGCTTTTAACTCAAATTTTCTTCTGTTTCTGCTGCAAACAATAGCACGGTGAAACTGTTTTATGATTAGGCTTTTGCAGCCAAATGAGTTTTATTAGAGTTAGACCCAGGAAAGGTGTTAGTTCATACAGTTATGTTTTGACTTCAGACTTCAGGCTTGCTAATAACAGAGAACTCAACACCACGCTTGTTGAGGCGATCAATCAGTTTTGTTTTGGAGAAGGCAGCTCCTGGAGAATATACACCACCCCTGTTAGTGAAAATCAAACAGGGAAAACATTAGTGGCACAGTGACTGAAGGGCACCTTTTTGTGAAGCTGGAGATGTGCTTCCCTGACTAAGAAAGAAAAAGCCACTTTGTCTGAGAAGAGAGTGTGTGAGTAATGTGGCAGGGTGGTTATAATCATAGGTTCATTTCTGCATCCAGCAAACTCTATAGAAACCATTCCATTAACTGAACATAAAAACACTGATGCAAAGGCCTCACTAAAAGCCTATGACTACATCCTTAGGTCGGCTGGTGAAGAGCAAGTGGCTTTAAATCAGCTTGTGGTGAAGCATCTCCCTTCCACAGACAACTTGGTGAGGTAACACAAATCCACAGGGCTGATTAAGTGTATTTTCAAAGAGAAACATTTGCACACAGTAGCTTTAAGGGAGAACAAGCTGCTCAGCATGGGAAGGTACTTACCTTTTAGGCAGAGAAGCTGCATCTTCCAGAAGAGATACAGCTGCTTGAACCATAGCAATTGGTGTAGCAATATATCCAGGCTCTGACAAAAAAAAACAAAACAAAACAAACCCCCCCAGTGAAGTACAGTGTGTTGTAATGTAATCCTGCTCTTCCCTACAGCATTCTGAAGAATAATGTCTTTGGCAATGAAACAGCCTTCCCCATTTAAGAACAGCTTTTTCACCTAGTAAAAAGACCAAGTAGCTGGTGAAGTCCTTAAGATCTAATCCAGACAAATACTGCTTCACATAATGGCTTCTCACCACACAACTGTGAGTGACCACATCATGGTGACAGAGGGCTCTCTGACACAGCAAAAACTTTCCCCATCCTGTGCTTAAATTCAGAATTTTACCATGAAACATTTGCATTTCACCACATCTCTAGTTATTTAAAGAAGCTGTGCTACAGTAACTCCTTTCTGAATGTACATTCTTGCTCTCTCCAAACTTCAGGTGTCATCTCCCCTCAAGGAATGACCTAAACAAAAGTATGTGATAGTTAGAAATTATACCACACAGGACTTGTTTAAGTTCACTCTCAGGCAACTGGAAATAAACAAAGTACTAAATCCAGGTTGTAACAACTAAAAACTATCCTTAAAGCCCTCTTCCTTCAATAGGTCTGCTCTGCAAAAAAGAAAATTATAACAGGGAAAGTCAGAGGAAAGAAAATGACAAGAATGCAAGTGAACTGGCTATTTCAAAAACCAGGTCACAATGAATTCTAGTATCCAAGTTAATACACTGTAAAGGCTGTTGGCTTTGTTCATGTTGCAAATGCTTCTCAAGGGTGAAAGGGACAGCAGTGCAATCATAAATGTATTTTAGAGCAGAGAATGCTAAGCAAAAGCAGTCAGCTGCTACTAACACATACCTGGTCCTTTCACTTCAGTGCAGATCTTCACATTTGGTTTGCTATTCTGGGGATCTTGTCCCTCACTGTAACCCTCACCAAAAAAAGTCATTGTAAAAGAGGTTCCGTCCATCTGTAGTGGACAAGACAAGCATGGTCACCAAAAGAGAAACTGACTGCTAGCACGAAAGCACAAGTAGTAAATATAAGTATCCAAATTCTATATATAGGATCCTCCCAAATACTATAATCCATTTAAACATGAGAGGAGTTATTTTGAATTACTATATAATCTAAATATAATCTAAATTCATTGCAGTTCCACTTTGTTGGAACTGTCCTTGTACTGAAGTCTGTTTATTCCCTCAGTGCTTTCAGTCCTGGGTTTTGGCTAATCAGTCTCCCCTTGGTCATCACCTTTGATAGAGTGCTCTGAGCCTTCCATGGAAATACATCAGGCCCAGCAACATTATCCATTTATTCCTCACAGGAGTTATACGTACTTTGATGTCTAAGAGCAGAAGGCGTGATTATTTAAATATCCAGTAACTATCTGAACAGGCACCCACAGTGTGCATTGGGGGAGACTGAGGAGAGACCTCATTGCAGTTACACCTTCCTCCTGAGGGGAAGAGGAGGGGCAGGCACTGATCTCCTCTCTCTAGTGAGCAGTGACAGGACCTAATGGAAGGGCCTGAAGCTGTGTCAGGAGAGGTTTAGGTTGGGTATCAGGAAAAGGTTCTTCACCCAGAGGGTGGCGGGGCACTGGAACAGGCTCCCCAGGGAAGTGGTCACAGCAGCAGCCTGACAGAGTTCAAGAAGCGCTTAGACAATGCACTTGGGCACATGGTGTGACTCTTGGGGTGTCCTGTGCAGGGCCAGGAGCTGGACTTTGATGATCCTTGTTGGTTCCTTCTAACTCAGAATATTCTGTGATTCATTCAGAAATTATTTCTTCGAGGCTAAGCAGTTGACTCTAAATTACTCTTCCACCATTACCACAACAAATGTATTCTGTAACTGTGGTAGAGAACAGTCAGTTACCTGCTTCTGGGTTGGTCCTTCTTTTGTGAAGCGCCCAGCAGAGAAAAATTCTGGGTACTATGTGAATAGAGGAGAGAAAAAAAAAAAGAAGAAGAAAAAGACAAAAAAGACCAGCAGTAAATTAGAGGGGAAAAACCCGTATCTCCACACACTAGATTATTTTGTGTTTGGAAAACTTACTTTTGTCAGAAGTTTCCTTCCAAAGTTAAACTTCACCAGAAGAAGAAATAACATGCCCATAAACATCAGCTTGATAACAGAGCCAAGACCACCTACAGTCACATAAGCGCCATACTGGACCTGAAGCAAGAATGTATTTTGAGTGATAGGATTTACGTTACTGATTTTTATAAATCAATCTACCCCCAAATTAAGATGCAGTTATTTCATACAGCATATATCAGTTTAAATAGGGCCTTAATTATCTTACTTCTAAGGAACTGTTTGAAGAATGCTTCACTTTATCATTCATTCTGGGAAGACAATGTAACTACAGAGTGAAGAGGGAGCAGACATGGTAAACAAGAACAGAAAACTTTACAGAAAGATGTGTTTTGGTATCCAATTTCAGCCTTCTTTCCTAGATCTTCCTTTTCTCCTCCTTGTGCTTTTCTTTAAGAGAAACTGAAATAGCAATGGCAAGCCTTTCTCATTTGTAGCTTCCACGTATAATTTTAAAGCACCATCTCGCCCTCATCTTAACTGATGCCTGTGGTTCTGCACAGCAGTTATACAGATTGTTGGTGCTCATCTCCTCTCAGGAAACCATGGAAAACAAAAATTAATAATCTTTTCACCAATACTTCACACTGCTTTTACTCTGCACACTTAAGACCCAAGCATGAAAGAAATCTTAAGATATAAATGAGCAGCATATGAATTCTTTATCAGAATATTTACTACACTATACTGAGCTGGCTATAGCTACCACAGACTACAGTTATGATGCTTTTAGAAGCTCTGCTGATACAACAAGAAAAGTCTCTGCACAGAAACAGAATATATTTATCTTGAAGGCTACCTTTAAAATATTTCTGTGACTCAAGGTTTCCATTCCCTACAAATACACACCCAGAAATCAGACAGCAGGAGAACCCGACAAGACACTCTCATAACTATCATGCCACCAGCCAAAGGCAGGGATCATCAGCCACAGTCTCAAGTAGCATGAAACAGGCCAGTGCACCCAGAAGACACAGTGTACAAATAACAGTAACTTACAGGTGTTTGCTGCAACTCGGTGTGCAAATAGCGCTGAGTCCTTTTCACAACAGAACCATCAGATCCCATGAATGTAATGCAGTACTCCTTGAATTCTGGACTGTAAAACAAAAATCCTCTGCAAAAGAAAAAGAAATTTAGTCAGAAAAAAAATGTTCCAATCTTCACACAAACTGAAAGAAACTGACCATAATGGCCTTACCATTACCAGTTTTCTCTCAAGCATTTTTATGACATGATCTCTTCACTGAAAGCAAGCAATTCCAAATACATCCCTGGCTCACTCAAAATTCACTACATATATATATCACTATATGCACGATATCAAGGATGAATTTGATAATTTAATAGTCTTTTCATTTTTTCCCTCCATTCTACTAATCACTTCTGAAATCAAAAGTTTCCCATGTCACTAAAAGTCTTTTAGAACACTTTAACTTTGAGACCCAGTAAATGCTGGGACATGTTCTCTTTTCACTAAGATATGAACAAATCAGTAAAACTGAACTTATCTTCAATTCTACTAGCTGAGCTCAGCATGTGTTCATACTATATGAAAGTCCTAAATGCGTCTTTTTAGTATTTAATACTGTAGCAATCTGTATCATAAATACTGGAACTGTTAGGAGACCGCATATTTCACATCTTATGCTTCTTATACCTTTTTTTAAGCTTTGTACCAACTACTGGAACAGGGGCAAATCCTATCTTTTTTCGAAGCTTCTTCAGGTTGTCTTCATCTGCAAGGCCATAGACAGCTGACTTCCAGGTCCCATCGTGTATACCAACACCCTTGTGACATACCAGGAAACAGTAATTAGTCCAGTATTTAATGGTTTAATGTATTATTTTAATAATGATATTAGAATCAGTACATGTATTACAATTATTGCATATAAATGTTATGATGACAGTATATTGAAGTGGTGTGGGTTGACCTTGGCTGGATGCCAGGTGCTCACCAAGACACTCAATCACTCTCCTTCTGGCTAAGATAGAGGAGAAAATAAGATGGAAAAATCCCTTGTGTGTCAAGATAGAGACACTTTAATAAGGCAAAAGCTGCACATGGAAGCAAAGGTTTCGTAGCAATAACTGCCTCCCCATGCCCCTACCCCCACCCTTTTCCTCCTTTCCCTTAGCCTTTACTGCTGAGCAGAACTCAGTATGGAATATTCCTTTGGTCAGTTTGGGGCTGCTGTCCTGGCTACATGCCCTCCCAGGATCTTGCCCACCCCAGCCTACGAGGTGAGGGGGGTAATGCTGCAGAGACAGCCTTAGTGCTGTGCCAGCCCTGCTCAGCAGAGTAGCCAAAACACTGGTGTGTTACTGAGACCTCTGTAGCTGCCACACAAAGCACAGCACTGTGTGCTGCTGTGGGGAAATAAACTCCAGCTCAGCCAGACCCGATGCGATTTCCACCCCTCATTCCATATGATCTGCAACATACTCAGGACCTAACAGATATGTATTAAATTCTAATCTCTTCTAACCATCTCAGTGTAGTTAATTCTCATTACTGAAATCCCCTCTTACCAACTTTGAACTTATGCTATATATTTAAACATCTTCATACCCAACATATAGATTTATACATTCCCATTAACTACTATGCCCTGTTCCTTAACAGACAGATACTACTCTTCCATTCCATGGGCTTCCTCCACTCCTCCAGATGTTCGTAAGAACAAAGATTGTTTGTAAGTCAAGATGGGTGCTCATGCCAGGAGCAGCAGTGTTTGGTTGTTGGGCATCAAGACTAGCTTGGATCATTGTTGCATTGTTTTAACAATGACATTAGAATTATTACATATATTACACATTATTACAATTACTACCTACAGGTATTACCATTATATGCATTAAAGTACATTGAAACAACTCTCCCCCCACCAACAAAAAACCCAAGCAGCCAAACACTAGGATTACCGGCAATACACTGTGGACCTGTTACAGTTTCACTTGTGTAAGAATCCTTCCCACATCTCTGCAAAAGCAAAATAATTCTTGGAACAGCTTACCAGACCAAATTGTAGGTAGACAGCTCTGCAAACAGACCTTACAAAAGGGTGTTTGCTTGGGATACTTTTAGTAGCTCCTAAAGAATAAAGTTCTTAGACTTATCATCAAAGAACTGCCAGCTTGCTCCTTGGTCTGACTTAATGTAGCAACAGTTATTCCGGTGGGCTATGGTGATGTTATCACAAATACTCCTGAGTCTCGGGAAGGTAGAAACCAACTAACCTCAGGCCCAGACTTCACCGACAGGAAACTCTCAACAGCAGTTAAGGTACCTGTAAGGAAGGAGAAAACATTACTTGGCACATGCAGTCATGAGTCTGCAAAGCCAGAGAACGCTCTGGTAGACTCAAACAGCTGGAAAAGCCGAGTTACATCTTTATCTCAAAGCAAAATAATGTAACATTAAGATGCACAGCTATTTGAGTTAGCAAGTATTGCATTTCTTGTGTAAATTACTTCAATACAGGTCACTAGTATTGCCTCTATTCATTAAATTTTTTCATTTGTCTTATCTAGTTAATGAGATAATGTAAAAAATTCATTGGAAAAAAAAGGAAAGTAATATTAAGAACCACATTTAGTTTTCCTCCAAGTTTCAAAAGAAAGAATGATGTAGGCTGTGAAAGCAAACACGGACTTAAAAATTTTGGTATACCCAAACTACAAAAACCCACCACCGAAACAAAACCACGCACAATCCCCTCAAAAACCCAAACACACAAAATATCCCAAAATATTTAGTTTTAGCATAGCTTGTGTTTTGCAAAGAATGCTTAGTTTGATGAACAGTAGAACAACACAATACCTCCAAATTCTGATTTGTTTTGCTTTGCTTAGTTCCTTCTGAGATTGTAAAACTGTATTTGTATGGAGAAATTTCAACATAGCAAGTAACTGGATAGACAGGAGTAATGCCATAAAGTCAAAATAGGAAGAGATAAAAAACATCTTCATTCAAACATCAAATTACAACCTCATGGACATCCAGATACTGATTTCCATGCTTTGTTTCTTCTCCAGTCAGATCTGAATTGAGGTTTCTTCAACTGAATGCTCACTCCAATGTAAACCAATCCCATTCAGCAGCCTTTTTAATAGTCCATAAAAGCAAAACATTTGGATACTCTTATGGGCCCTCCAACTGAAAGTCAGACCTGATGAACAGACTATCCTCATCTGGGATCAGGATCAAGTGCTATTTACGTAGAATTAAATCCTCTAACATCTTTTCTCAAATATACTTCTCTTTCAGTTACCCTCTAGCTGCTACTAAAGGCATTGTATGGCACTGTCCTGCTAACTTACACAGCAGCTTCTCAGAGCTTGCAGTTGAAAAAGGAAACTTGGGAAACCTGATTACCCCCCAGTATGTGGATCCCTTCCCAACTGTCTCTTCCCCACAAGATTCTCACTGCACAAGAGGCAGTATGCTGAGCCTGCCTAGGGACATCCACACATTGGCTGAGCAGCCTGCAGGTCACAGCTGAACATTCTGTCCTCTCAGATTCACAGAATATTCCGAGCTGGAAGGGACCCACGAGCATCATCGAGTCCAACCCTTAAGGGAATGGCCCGCATGGGGATGGAACCCACAACCTCAGTGTTACTAGCACCATGCTCTGAACAATTGAGCTCATCACAGAGCCCTCTCCGTGAGCAACGTGACCTTGAATCCCTCCTCTACCCAATGACCAATCCAATGGGAATATGACTTTAAATTCCTCTGTACCACATTTGGTTGAAACTCGTCACCTGGTAAAGGCAGTCAAAAAGAGACACCGAAAGAGTTTCCATGGGAGCACTGCTGCTTTAGGAAACCAGATGAGAGCATAATCTGCATTCCTTTTTCACCATAAAAGTACACTTATTCTACTCACCTTTCAACTTGTCTCTGGTGTACAGTACTCCCATATCCGCTGGTATGGAGTCAAAGCCACAGCTTCCAACAACATATACTCCCTTTTCTGCAGCTTTTTCATTGTATTTCAGGTACATTCCTTCCAGAAACTGAAACACAGCCAGAACAAATATTTTAAGCTGAAATTCGTTCTTGGCCATACCCAATACTAGCCATGAGCGCTTCACTGTCACATCATAGCACCCTCCATGTTTCAAACCACTTACAAGTATCTTTAACTAATATATATGATTCCTGGTCTGTAGTAGGAAAGTTTCACAGCAGTGAAAAGAAAAGTACAAGCAGAATTCAGCAATTTGGGACTTCCAGAGAGAACCAAAGAGGCTCTTGTCTTAAAAGCAAGAAAACTATACAACTAAGTACGTGTACTTTAAAATAATTACTGCATCTTAAAATTGCAGATCAGGAGGCAGAATTTGTCTTCATGTTCAGAACCATTAGCAGAAACATGAAACATACTAAAAAAACACTCCTTTTGCAGAGCCTTGATATAAGAGTGTGGTTTTTTTACTATCACATACCTGGGGTTCTCCACTAATGTCAATGCAGCTTGCACCATTTTCAACACAAGCTTCTACCACAGGTTCTCCAAAGAATCTATACTATAGAAGGAAAGAACACCAGATGTAACAAAAGAAAACCCACATGCCACAACTCACCCAATCTGCTTTACCTAAAATACATCTCTACAATAAAAGTGAACTTGGTGGCTATTGATTTTTCTAAGTGGGGCTAAAATGCAATAGCACTTCTATTTCTTGGGAGTGTGCGGAGAAGAAAACATAAACTTCACTGCCGATAATGGAGTTTGCTGCAGACTACTGCACCTGATTTCTCTCATAAAATCAGATCAGATCACCAAGACCAACTGAATACTGCCACTAATTTCACTTTGCACTTTCTGCACTCTTATTATCAGCATATTCTCTACTTAAACAGTCTTAATTTCAAAGACACGGTCATGACCCAACTTCCAGCTCGCACACTTTGATGCTCTCTGAATGCACTGGAAATACTGCCACTGTAAGTTTTAAAAGGGCCAAGCACTTCTGGCAGTAAGACTGTGGGCCCCTTTTCCAGCTCCATGTTTAACCCTAGCACCGCTGACATTTTGGCCCAACCCAAAACGCTGGGCCAAACTTTACCGTCAGTATCTTAGGCTGCCTGTGAAAGACTGAAAGCAAACCCCACTGTATTTCAGTGCGGAGACCTGTCCGCGAACCGCACCAACCTGCGATGGCGGTGGGAAACCCTTCGGCCACTGCAGTACACAGCTGTACTTCGAACTCCGGGGTCGAGTTCCAAGAGCTGCTGTGCTGTCGCCGTGCGGCCGCGGCAGCTTTCCGTGCGCCGGTCAGGCGCAGGCAGCCCGGCCGCCCGCAGCCGAGGCGCGGGCCCGCGGGCACCGCCCCGCCCGCATCCCTGCACTCACCGGGCCCACGCAGTTGAGCACCAGCCGGGTCTGCCTCGCCATGGTGGCCAGCGAGCCCGCGTCGCCCACATCGCAGAGCAGCACGCCGACCTCCTCCCCGAGCGCCGCCTTCCCTGCGCACGGGAGACCGCAGTCACCGACACCGCTCCGCCCGGGACGAGCCCCCTCCTCCCCGGCGCAGCGCCGCGGCTCGCCCCGCTTCGCCCCTCAGCCCTTCCCGGCACACTCGACCCGCTG
>VZTF01003884.1:14170-88639 GCA_013397755.1 Cnemophilus loriae
CGGTGCGCCCGGCCCGGCCTGTGCGGGGCGGGAGCGGCCTCTGCTCGCGTCCCGGCGGGAAGGGGGAGAGGTGCTGCTTTTCGGAGGGTTTGACGGACCGTGAGGGAGTAGAAGCGTGCCAGGGTATGGCCGAGGGGGCCTGGAGCCCAGCGGCGTAAGCGATGTTTATAGCGAGAGGCCACCATAGAATCATAGAATGGTTTGGGTTGGAAGGACTTAAAAGATCATCTCGTTTCAACGCCCCTGCCATGAGCAAGGACACTTTCTACTCGACTAGGTTGGTCAAAACCTCCTCCAGCCTGGCCTTGAATCCCTTCAGGGATGTGGCATCCACAACCCGTCTGAGCAACCTGTTCCAGAGCCTCACCTCTCTTACAGTAAAGGGTTTTTCCCTAATATCTAATCTAAACCTGCTGTCTTTCCATTTGCACCCATTCCTTCTTTTCCTGTCACTACATGCTCTTGTAAATAGTCTTGCCCCATCTTTCCTGTAAATTCCCTTCAGGTACTGGAAGGCTGCAGTTAGGTCGTGCTGAAGTCTTCTCTTTTCTAGGCTAAACAATCCCTATCCTCCCGGCCTTTCCTCAGAGGAGAGGGGCTCCATCCCTCTGATCAACTTGTTGGCCCTCCTCTGGGTCACCATTGTTTGGTCCCACAGCAGGCATCCTCTTTCGTGACGAGCATGGCTCTTTGCTATAAGCTGCTGCTGTAGGCATTTCAGCACAGGTAATACAGGTGATTGGAGGACTGTTACTAATCAAAAAGAAAATTTTAATGACCTAGAAGTAAAATGAAACACTATTCCCCCACAACTGCAGCAAATATTTACGTTTTGCTCAACAACGGAAGTGGAACAACACAAAATGTGAAGTTCCTGTTGCAGCAGGGAGAAGCGGTGGCCCTGCAGACACATTTCAGTATGGAGCATCCATGACTGCATGGAGTGGTGAGGCCACGTTTTCTGTGCTTTTCGTGGCCAGGCTGCTCACCTGAATTCCAGAGGCTCGCAGCAAGTCGCGCGGGAAGCAGCCTCGTGAATCCTGCTCACTGTCCCTTTTTCCCAGGGAGCACCTACGATATCTAAATTGTTCCCAACAGATGCCTGTCTAACCTGTTTTAAAACCTCCAGTGGCAGACGCTTTCATACCATTCCTCAGGCAGTCTCTTCCTGCATTATAAATATGGCTGGAGACAAGAAGCTAGATCTTCAGATCCTGTAGTTTTAGCCCCATACTATTTCTCCTGTTTCTTGAGGACACTGGCAAAAGATTTAATCCCTGAGGAGTATATAAAAAGATGCTGCAGAGCTGGAAGCTGCCATGCATCTCCTCAGTCTTTCCTATATTAAAAAGATTCTTTTGATTTTTTCCTTACAGGCCACTTTGAACATACATTTCTCCTGTTCTCTTCTGAACTATCTTCAGCTGGTTTACATTTTTTCGGTAACATAGTGTCCACTACTAGACCCCACATTCACACTGTCAGTGCTAAATCGATTGAGAAGGTTATGTGATATGCTGGAATTTGCGTGTTTCTACATGACTCAAACATTTGCCTTCTTTTTTTCTTTTGCAAGTGTCACATTGTTGCTGCACCTGCGGGTCATGATCTGTTCCACCTCAGAGGCTTTTTCGAATTACTGCTACCCATCTCAGATTTGTACCGAAGAGTAATGACCTTTCTGAATACATGCTAAACATCTCATCTCTAAGGCAGCAGATCCTCTCCTCCAAGCATCGGTATCAACTCCTTGAGTAGTGCTGAAGCAGTTGTTTGTAGGCCTACACCATCAGCTGTGTCAGTGAAACAACTCAGTCTAACAAAAAACAAAGAGTGGGGGAGGGAAGGACAAAGACTTTCTTGTGCTCCTTTTTAATTCAGATAATTTCGTTGATCTGATTTACAGAGCAACCCTGTAAAACCAGTTTCTTGTGTATGAGGTCACTGAACATCTCTTAGTCAAGCTGCCTCTACTACCTTCTTTTCCTTCCTACACACCAGGATAATTTCCATCTGTGCTCACATTACTGTGGAACTCCTCTGAGCTACTTTGCTCTTATGCTCAATTTTTCTCTTCTGCCACCAGTTGTCAAGGCAAGGTCTTCTTTGAGGCCACTGGTTTTGGTATTCCATTCTCTTTTCTCTCTTGCAAAAGTTTAAAAAAAACATTGCAACAATAAACATTAGATATTTTCCCCCTAATTTGAAGTTAATAAAAATAATTATTTTTTCAGGCTTTTAAAATTATTCAGTGACAGGGGGCTGTAATCAGGCTGCAGATTTGCAGAGGGATCCTGACATAGCTTGCTGGGCTGGCTGGGATCCTCAGGCCGCTTTCTTCATCCTTTTGCTTCGGATGTTTCTCTCTCTTTCCCACTCTCCCTCTCCACATTATCTCACAGAAAACAAGGCAGTTTATAAACCTATGATTCTGACTCAACCATTTGTTAAGAATCGGGACTGCACAAGCCTCCTCGGACCATATATATTTGATAAGACCTTCATTGTGTAGTTAGGCAGAGGCTTGGCAAGCACAACCTTGCATGCAGTGCTGAGTGCCCTGTCTCCTCTTGATGACTGAAACATTACACCAAATTGGGCAGACCTAGGCTGTTTATCAATCCATAACTCTCAAGATTTCACTTGCTCTTTCAATGTCAGCTGTGTTTCTTTAAAACATACTGCTGGAGCAAGATAACTCCTGTAAATTGCAGCTTACACAAGCAAGAAATCAGGCTTTAAGAATTGCAGAAGGACACCTGAGAAACAAGCAGAGGGCTATCAAAACATGTGGCAAACCTAGCATTTTTTTTCCTTTTTGCTTACATGAAATATCACTACGGTAACTCCAAGTCATTTTTTCTTGAGAGAGCACTGTTTGGCAAGTTGAAGAATTCTGAATGCAGTTTCACTCCAGTTCTCTGGTTAAAAAGAGAACAAAATTCAAAATCTCTAAGCCAGTTTCCATTCCTGCCTGTGTAATCAACAAGTAGGCAGGTAGGTTTCAAAATAGCAAACGTCAAGGTCATGTCAAGGCTCTGATTTTAAATGGGAGACCTTCAGCAGACTTGACTGAAGGCAAAGGTTAACCTGTCTCCCTAGTTAGTGTCACCAATGCAGGATTGCAAAAAATATTCTGTGGGAAAGCAGTGGGATGATTTACAGTTTTTTCTTGTCCAATAGAAAGACAAGAAATGTCAGATTTGCTGCCACGTGCAGTTCTGCAAAGGAAGTTCCAACCTGAATCAGCTTCAGAAACTCACCAAATAAAAAGACACTGCTGTTTCTTTTAAAATCTTGTTTCTCAGATTTGAAGGTAGGGGTTTTTTTCCACGTGTATCTGCATACAGATACTTCAGGATTTCAGTACTTTAAAGCCTCCTTTAGCTAGACTGATTCAGTCTAAAATAACTTCAACTACTACAGGTCCCTGCTGGTTTCTTTGGGGTAGAAAAGCACACAAGTGAAACACACAGCACTCCTGTGTGTGCTTTGCTGTATCTTTTCGAATTCCTGAAATTAAATGGCCTTGCCTCCCTTTGCTAGCTTCTCCTGTTCCATCTGGAGCATCTGACAGGATCTGAGGAATCTGTGCAAGCATTTATAAAAGCACCCGTATGCCCCTCAGTTTCATGAAGCAGTTGTTCTGATAAACTCCTTTATATCAATATTTATATATTTCTTGGACACCAATATTTGTGGTAAAGTTTTTTATACTCATTTATAACTTTAGGGCACTTTTTGTTTATTAAAGTGGAAATGCAGATGTTCTATTACTAATAGATTTAATTAAAATAATAACAAGGTAGCAGAAAGAGTGGAATGTGGTGTCATTTACACAATGCTGTGTGAAGGCAATTTTTTTAAACACAACATGGTAATTGTCATTTACCTCCAAGGATGAAATAAGATAGTTGACTTGCATAATTGCAAAAGTTACTATGGAACATGAGAAAAATAGACCATAAGAGTAGGCAGAGGTGTTGGGAAATAAGGTTGATTAACAATACATGGATAAATCACTGCAGGGTATGAAGAGTTATGTGGGTGAGTATAAAAGGGATTTCGAAAAAGAAAAAGCAAAAAGGCAGGCATGTCTGTACCTGTTTCAGTTGCTACAGTTACTCACTTCTAAAGACTGTGAGAACAAAAGTTTCTGGAACAAAGCCCACAGTTTTTAGTGCCATCTTATTCTTAATTTGTGCAGATTATTACTTTATAATCAAGAGGCAATTGGCTTCGAAATGCCAACCCATACAGAACTTGAAAATTTGTAATAAACTGAACCATTTAGACTGGGACAAAAAAGAGGAGCTCGAACTAAAAAACTGCAGATAACCCAACAGGCGTGGCACATGTGGCAGTCCAGTAATGCTTTATTTATTTTACTTTCATTTTATTTTAAAATTCAAATGTCATCTAACCTTAAAAAAAATATCCCAACTTTGAATCATAAAATCCTTTAGGTTGGAAAAGACCTTTAAGTTCACTGAGTCCAAATGTGAGTCTGATATTGCCAAGTCCATCACTAAGCCGTGTCCCTAAGCACCACATCTACACTTTAAGTATCTCCAGGGATGGTGACTCCACCACTTCACCTTGCAGCCTGTTCCAATGCTTGGCCACTATTTCCATGAAGAAATTTTTCCTAATATCCAGTGTAAACCTCCCCTCGTGCAACTTGAAGCCATTTTCTTTCATCCTGTCACTTGTTCCCTGGGAGAAGAAGCCAATCCCCACCTGGCTACACCCTCCTTTCAAGTAGTTGTAGAGAGTGACAAGAGCCTGAGCCTTCTTTTCTCCAGGCTAAACAACTCCAGCTCCCTCAGCTGCTCATCATCAGACTTGTGCTCCAGCCCTTCCCCAGCTCCATTGCCCTTCCCTGGACACCCTCCAGCGCCTCAATGTCCCTCTTGCAGTGAGGGGCCCAGAACTGGACACAGCACTCGAGGTGTGGCCTCACCAGTGCTGAGTGCAGGAGGAAAATCACTGCCCTGGTCCTGCTGGCCACGCTATTGCTCATCCAAGCCAGGATGCAATTGGCCTCCTTGGCCCCCTGGGCACACGCTGGATCATATTCAGGTCCCTTTTCACTGGGCAGCTTTCCAGACACTCTCGCCCCAGCCTGTAGCACTGGATGAGGTTGTTGTGACCCAAGTGTGGGACCATCTGAACCTGTATGTATGCATACATATATGTAATATGTATATTGTATACATATATCTATTCAACCAAATATATATTTAGACAAGTAATAATAATGCAGTAACAAGGTTACTTCTACCTATTTTGCCTCTTTCTAAATTGGGAGATTACAGAACAACAGATGGCAGCCTTTAACACTTGCAGATCCCATCCTTTTATTTTTTGATAAGCTCTGTGCACATTTCCATTCATACACAACTCTAAACAGTCTCTTGAGAAAAAGAAATGAAGGCACCATTGACACATGGAAGTACAGGAGAGGTCAAAGCTTTTGATTTTCACTGGAGTTCAGGCTCTTCCTTCCATATTTACTGCAGTTACCACTTCTCACACTGAACTTGAAACACAGGTATAAAAAGACTGATAAATGTATAATTTTGTCAGTTTAGGGAGACCAAACAAGACAATGTAGAGGAAGAGCACATTTTCTCTGGTGACACTAAGTAATAACCAGTGCTGCATTAGAATGCTCCGCAGTAAAAGTGGCCACACAGTAAATTAAGACATAAGGAGTTAAATGTCAGAGTTCTCTTGCTGAGGGCTCTGCAGTACCTCACAGCTCAGTATTCATTTTGATGACAACAATTAAAGATTTGAAACTTTCTCCCATAGTTGCAGAGAAATAATTTAAAGGCTGGTAAGAGATTAAAAGTGAAAATATTCAGAAAATGCACGCTAATCTGTACTGGAGAAGTTAAAACCTGGAATGCAGCTATGCTAAAAGAAACAAGGATAAATGTTTTGCCCAGAGGATGATAAATATGGGAGACATTAGCAATGTAGAGCATCAGATGGCATAGAAAGAAATAAAAACCTGTCTCCATTTGAAACCATCATTTAAAATACTGCATTCCAGTTCAGCCACTTCGTTACAAATTGAAGACAGTTGCATGAAAATCACCCAGGAAATAATGAATTATCCAGGAACAGGAATGGAGACACCTTCCAGGAAAAAAATCCCAAGTTCAAGGTATATGTTATTAAGCTAAAAATAGCTACAGAGGCATGATAACACTTTGGAAATATCTGAGGATGTAACTTTGAGGCATGGAAGGTGAAGGACTTGGAGCACAAGAAGAGGTGCCAGCTGAGCAAACGTGGCTGACAGAGTGACCAGAGTGACCCATTCTTCACAGCAAGGGAGGTGTTGATAGGAGAACAAGTCCTGTGATTTGACGGGCACCAATGGACAGCACATCTGAAACTGTAATTCTGTGAGAAAGCACCAGAATGTTGACTGTGAGGAAGCCTTATGCTGCAGCAAGAGGAAGTGGATGGCTGTATAGATCCCCTGTTCCTTACTGTCTGCAGTCTTCAGTGTTAGACTGAAATGTAAAATTCTGTAGCCACCTTTCCCTCAAGTATGTTGTGAATATAAAACCAGAGTCTGAGAGTCCTCGAAATACTTCTTGCATCTTACTTAAGCAAGGTCGTTATAAAGGGAAAATGTCTGTATGCTCTAATCAGCTAAAACTGCTCACAGGCAAAAAATCTACAGTTCCTTGATGTTCTTCTCTGTACTCTAATGACTTTAGCTGCCTACAGAACTCCTTGGGGGCCAGTTCAATGCCTGGTCCCACACCCAGGTGCTTCTGTTCAGTGCATTTGAATGATCTGTCAGTGTTCATGCAGGGTATCCACAGGTACTTTTCTTGTCTCAGGTTAAGTACTGTCTGTTCACAGACAAAGAAGGACTATCAGATTATCCAGTTTACACACTGGCAAAAACACAGCTGCTCATTTTTTGTTACATTTACAAATCACAGCTGAACTACACACATATAACTTTGCAAAAACCTTGTAGCTATCTTTAAAATGGTAATATATTCCATCTTTTGACCTCCAAAGACTTCTTTTTACTTAGTACTATCTTGAACTGCTCTGGTGGGAGGCCAGCTATCCACAGCACCTGTTTCCTTTTGGTTAAGAATTAGGAAAGGTCCTTCACAAAACTCTGATCTTTATCCCAGAAACTACAGCATCTCAGTGCAAATCTGTCATTCTGCAAGCAGAGCACATAGTTATTTCTTCTGTTCCTATAGCAGTTTTGAAACCTTTGTGCCATCATAATTTCCCTAGAAGCCACCCTCTCTCACTGAAGTTTGTTGGAAATGAGTGGTCTGGGCTGCTTATGGAATTACCAGCAAAGGTATCAGCAAAAGCAAGATAAATATCTTACACATATATAAATTTATATGTATCATATAAATTTGCAAAAGCACAATGAAGTTCGATGGCAAGGTTCTCTCTACCGCTGTTACTCAGATAAAGCACACAAAGGAAAATCAGATTAGAACCAATCTAGAATGATTTATGCATAGACTGGGGATCCAAAAGTGTAAGGGTGGAGAAGGGCAAGGGTGCCAAAGAGCAAAGGGGCCCCTTTTGTTGAGTCATGAGGTTCAGATTAGACCTTCTAGCCAAACTTAGTATCAGACTTGATCAGTGGTTTATGTCCAAGGAATGTAGCACAACCTAATAATTGACTAATTTAACATTTACAAAATGATCCAATAGGATTTACTATAAGCCCAACAGTAACTTAATTATTAATCTAATTTAACTATGAATGTGGGATGGGAACACTCGTACTATGTTTGCTGTACTGCATGCAAATCAATTCACACATGGACACACAGAGATACCAAGAAATATGTACAAGGTATACCTGTGAAAAGCTCCCCTTGAGTTCAGTGAAGTACTCACGTCAGATGCCTTTGCATCTCTCAACAGCTGAGGAGTTGAGCCTTGAGGAGTAGCAGGGGTATCAGCCCAGGCCCTGTCGTCAATGTTCCTCTGAGTTGTTGAGCTCCAGAGATGTCCCACTCAGAGGGAGATGTGCTGCAGCCCAAGGGATCTCAAAGGGTCTCAGGGCCACTCTTTATAGGGTTGCAAGATGATTGACTCTGGTCATCAGTTAATTTCCACCATGGCCACAATCCAGGATGGTAGTTACTGGAATTTTCCTTGAAAAGTCTAATAATAATATTATTCCACTTAGGCTGTTACTCAGACAAAAATAAGTTTTCAAGGCTATTTGTTAGAAAACAGGAGCTCGTTAGGCAACAGAAGTTCCTGGGAGCAGACAGTGTTTCTGATAAGCTCAGGGGGAGCTGACTGCCCACAAGCCAATAATCAAGGCTGAGGCCTAAGGAGTGTCCCTGAGATTGTAAAGAAGCCAGAGAGGGGTAAGGGGCCAGATCTTGCATCACCACAATGCTACATCCTCAGGAGTTATCAGAGATTGAAGGGCAGGGAGTTCCTGATAAGGGGAGAAGAAATGGTGCGGTGGTGGAGCTTTTCTTTTCTCCCTCCTGTTCCTGTGAAAGAAAGCGGGAGAAGAGAGCACATCATTTAGTTTTGTGCAGCTGTCTTTGTTCTGTGTGCATATTTTGTGCAGCAGAATTGCTGCAGAGTTTCGGGAGTGAGAGCAGAGTTTCAAATGGTGCTCTCAGCCACCGTACCCTGACAAGGTATTCCTATGCTGAAATAAGGGCGATGAGCAACACTTCAAAGCTGCTCCTTCTGTGTCTCCCATGTAGTTACTATTCAAGAGCCCCTGACTGACCTTGGCACAGCACAGCTGCAATTGAATTTAGATCTGTCTGTAGTATGGGCAAAGGCAAGGTGTCTCCCATCTCCTCGTAGCAAAGATCCTAACAGATCCCTATTGTCTGTAATGTTGGAATGCGGCACATTTTTCAAAATCTTCTGCTCACAAATACATCTCATCAAGGAGGTTTTCTGAGAATTGCCACAAGATTAACCAACTATTTAATTTTGTTCATTCTGTAGAAAGCAGAAGTTTAACTTTCAGACCACTGCCTTGCCTCACTACTGAGTTTAGTCCTAAACTGAGCAGACAGTGCATGGAGCATTTACTGTGAGGATGGAAAGAACAAAACCACAGAATGTAATGCGGAGACAGCAAATTCCCCTCATTTTGTAGAACTGGCTGCTCAGCAGCATGAAGGGCCAGTAACTGAAATTTGAGAAATCCTAAAGAACTAAATGGTCCTGCAACAAGAGGAATATCTGCAGTGCAGCACTTGTTGCCATGTTCTTGAGAGACTTGCAACACACCAGATAACTCTGCAAGGCCTGTGTAGAGCCCTGCATTGGTTTGTGCCGGGACAGTCTTGCTTACCAACACAGAGAAAATTCTCTCCCACTCTTATGAATTTCTGAGTTATCATCAAGGTGTTTAACCTGGACTGAGAATCAGTTATTTAATGCTTTACTTGAATAATAACTTCTTATTTGTCATCTGCTGAAGCTGGGTCAACTTGTACGAAATAAGGACTTGACCTTATTAACCATTTTCACTATGACCTGAACATGTGGGAAGTGATAAGGGTTAAAGTCCCCTGTCTGATCTTCTCCAACCTCCTCCTGTAGCACCTCCCCTCTAGCAGAGTGCCCAAGACTGTCCTAAGTGTTTTGGATGATTTTTCTAACTCATATCAGTATTTTAGTCTTCTCCAGCAAAAAAGGCTCCCAAGGTGTGGCGGACAAACTTTTTTACAAGTGTTTTTAAAGAAAAAAATCAGCTAACATGGCACAGCAGCAGCGGATCTCAAGTCTGCCATGCGCTGACTCTTGCCTGAGCAAGAGCAAAGGCCTCCACGTGAGCAGCGACTGCATGACATGGGGAGGACTGTCTGATGGCAGGTAACATCTGACCGCATTGTTAAAGGTCTTTACTCCTTAATCACTTCTGGAACAGCAGATAAACACTTTCCCAACAGCAGTTCCAGCGAGTCAACAGAACCTCGCTGCTGTACGGAGTGCAGTCGACTGCTCCTCTCAGAACGCCTCCAGCAGCAGCACGGGCAGTGCCCAAACCTGCATGTGCCGCTCACAGTGGTGGGGCAAGGAAAGATAAGGGCAAAGCGTAAGATAAAGCACATTGGTGAAACCTAACGTGCCGTAGGTAGGTGAGTGGGTCAGGTCGGGGGCAGAGGCCGAAGGCTGGGCTCTGGCTGAGGTGCGTTACTCTGCCAGGAGAGTGCCTGCGGCAGGTACACTGGTTTGTAGGAGCAGGACGTGAGGCAGAAGGGTGTCAGTACACCTGAGGATCTGAGGCTCTAGTGAAGGGGAAGGAAAGCGCTAGGAGGGAATAGGCAGGCAGGAAGTGAAACAAAACTCCTGTGACCCATTTTTATGGTTTCAAAAATATTTTGGTAATATCTACTGGTGCTTACAAACAAATTAAAATTTGAGATTTCCCTGCCCGGTTCAGTATTGATTTGCAAATTGTCTGTAATTGACATTTCAATGTACTTTTCGCAATGCAGGCTATGTAGTTGCCCACATGGGAACTGTTAAGTTAATCAGCTGGAGAGATTTACCAACAAAACACGCGGCAAATAACAGGGTGAGGTGTAATAGCTCTTTGCTAAGCTCAGAAATTGTGTCTGAGCTCCCTCTAGTGAGTTGTGTTGGTTTTCTACGCTCAGAGATAGCTACCGGCTACCACATACCTATTGATTGAGAAACTAAATTCAAACACAAATGCTTTCAAAACAAATAAACAGGCAAAGGATCTTTGTACCTGTACGGTAACAGTTCACACCACTTCTGCTTCACAAAGCTAAGTTCTTCTTTTCGGAAGTTTCTAGAAAAGCTAAAAAGACCAAATGCACTTTTAATGGTAATAGAGACAGATTGAAACTAAACTGTTTCCAAACCACTTGCAAAACAAAATCAGCAGGGTTGTATAAATTCCTACTGCAGGTAAGATAAATATTTTCTAAAACGTGGAAGGGAGTGTGGTAGAGGGTTTTGCTACAATGAATGCAAAACAGCTTTTAGAAATAAGGCTGGCATATAAATCAGTTCACTTGATAGCTTATGGAATAAGCAAATGGGTGCATCATTAACTTTTTTAAACTTCAGACTGCTCAATTTTTTACATGACATATGAAATGTAAGACATGGCCACCATTAGCCTAAAGAGGAGATTCTGCATTTCATTAAATCCCCCCCAGGATTTGGGGTCCTCCCACGATAACATCCCATTTGCAAAGTTTGGAAAATATTTAAATTTGTTCAAAATTTACAGTAATTAAAAAAAAAAACCTAAAATAGAAAAAAAAATTGTCATGGAACATGCAGCTTGAGACATGTTTGTTTTTCCTAATGTCATTTCTCTACCTGCCAGTTTAATGATTTCTTCCTGGAATGAGAAATGGAAGGGACCTTTTTATATGCAATGAGCATAAGCTACAGAGGAATATGGAACCCCTTGTCTTAGTTATACCCTCTTGTCTAGGCACTACTGGCTGCTACAGCAACCTGTGGGCACTAGCAATACTGTTCCCCGCTGCTGCTATTCTCTGTCTTGTTATCATTTTTGCTATGCTCATGAGACTGCATTTTACTGCATCATTCAGCCACAACCACAGATTAGCTTCTGTTATATATATATATATATTCTTCCTTTTTCAAGGTTCCTGTTTCACCAAAAAAATTCTTGTTTCCTAGATATATGCCACTAACAACCTTTTACAGTCCTACCCTCTTCTGGGTGCAGCAGAGAAGTAGTTCCCTCATAGTTCCTGTCTTCACACTGCCCTGCCTCACTGAGAGCTCATTTCTGGGGTTCTCAAATCCAGGTACACTTTTAGGAGCGGGCAAGAGAGCAGCCATGAAGTTAATCAGAGCAGAATGAGAAGCGTTATCCCACCAGGATGAGTGAAAGCTGTAAAGTTAATTTGCCCAAGCGAGGAAAAGGATGAAGAACTGGAGCTTTGCGTTTGATGTTACCAGGCATTTCCCTGCCCGTCACATCGGGCTCATCACAAGCTCACCAACAGGAGTTTTGTTTGCTTGTTTTTGCAAAAGATGTCAGAAGAAGGGGAAACACCCAAATGCTGTGGTAATAGAAACCACTGCACTGTCTCCATGCACCTCCCAGGCTAGTTCACCATTTAATCACGCATCAAACACTGACATGGAATTTTTTAAAGCAATTGCTCTACCCTGGCCTACAAATCCAGTAGCAGTTGAGGCTTCCCAAGAGAGAAACAGCCCCACTGACAGCTGTGCTCAGTTACCAGCTCTACCTGCTGCCTAATTCCAAAATGCAAAATTTCCAAGGTTTAGTTTAAGCTGAAATGACTAACGCTGAATGCACAATGATACACAACAAAATATACAGCATGTGGAATGAAGGTAATTTGGAGCACCGTGATCAGCTTTCATATTAGGGGAAGAATATAATGCTGAAACCATCTGGCCTGTGGCTATGCAAACACCAAAGAGACATAAAACCAAGTTAATGGCAGCATGCCAAGGCCTTGTTAAAAAGCAGCACATCACTAAAACAAAGCAAGTGCTGATGTAGCACCACCAAAGGCTCATTAATGGGCCTGGAGACAGAGTGCTCTTATATTTCATTATGTACTTAACAGCCGTACCTGCCTCTGCAGAAGAAGAAAGAAGTTTCTAGTGAACATTTTCTCATGTCCTATAATGATTCTATACCAGTGGTAAATACTAAGAGCTCTGGTTGTCCTGCTTACTCTGTATTTTTTTTACGCCTGGAACACCCTGGAATTTTAATTTCTTTTTCTTTTTTTTTTTTTTAAATTACTGATTTTCTTTAGAGGAATAAATAACAAGATGTATCAGGTGAAGCTGAAACTGAAACTAGGACATTTTAGCTTAAAAATAACCCATTAGGGTTTAAACAGGCCATGGATGCTCAAGTACTGTGTTCTGGGTGCTGGTATATAAGATATAAAGTTATTAGAGAGCATCTAAAGGAGGGCTGTGAAGATGGTGAGGGGCCCAGAGGGGAAGCCTTGCAAGGAGTGTCTGAGGTCACTCGTTCTGTTCAGCCTGGAGGAGACTGAGGGGACACCTCATGGCAGGTAAAACTTCCTTGTGAGGGGAAGAGGAGGGGCAGGNCATGGTGTGACTCTTGGGGATGGTGCTGTGCCAGGCCAGGAGCTGGACTCGATGATCCTTGTGGGTCCCTTCCAGTTCAGTATATTCCACGGTTCTGGGCTCCCCGGTACGGGGCAGGAGCCGAGAGGATCCCGCCGAGACCAGCAGGTGGCACCGCCCCGCTCTGCTCCCGTCTCCAGGGCCAGCACCGCAAGTAGGGAGGATTCGATTTGATATAGACAAGGACGGGATAGGAAAAACCCAAACAAGGGCTAAGTGTGTAAAAGGCTCTATTTTTGAAGCAGCAGCCTGCAGAGTGCTTGCTGCACAGAGATCAACATTTGTTTTGAAATAAAAATCTGGATGCTTTTTTGGGTTTGAGGTTTCTGCTTATCAGCATTCCCAGACACTGTGACTACTTTTCTTCTTGTGGGAATTCTCAATAACATCTTCTCTCAAATCATCATGCCACACACTCTCTGGCAGGGACCGTGGAGAAGAGCGAAGGGATGTAAGTGAAAATAATAATTTCTGGCAAAAGTAGGACTGTGGATGTACACACAACTAGACTAAACACAATGAAGGACACTCTTATATCCGGCCTCTCACTTGAACAAGATTTTCTCTAGATTTCCTTCCTTCCTTCCGCCCTTCCTTCCTCCCTCCCTTCCTTCCTCCCTCCCTTCCTCCCTCCCTTCCTGTTTTTTGGAAGCCATTAAGCTGTGCCCAGAGCTCGCTCCCTCTGTGTCCATCCTCCATTTGTGTTCTCTTCTAATTTACATCCTCTTTGCATTGTCTCTGGTGCATCTGAAAGTGCCAAATGTGCAGACAGAACACAGACCACTTGACCTCACACTTACCTGCATTTTACTGGCAGACGAGAAGGGAGAGGACATCTCCTCAGTTTGCTGAGGCAACATGTTACCAAGAACTCATTTTGATTCTGCACAGATGTCTTTCAAAAATTGGAAGAACAGTTTCTTGTGTGTAAATAACTAAGGAGTCCTCCTTAGTGCATGGCATTTATCTTCCTCAGATTCTCCTGGTGGAGGCTCTTTCAAGGACTTTGGGGTTAGAGTTGGTTGCAAAACATCTTAATAACCTCTTAATTTTTGCAATATCTGTTCTGCCGGGTAAGAGATTGATTTAACACTGGTCTATGGATATAAACAAGTAGTATCTGTGTACACTGTAATGGAAAATAAATATTGACCCTGAAATATTTGAATACAATGAATAGGTAGTAAAAACATTCTAGTGAAGATAGATATTTTTATATTTAAGTTGTAGTTTATAAGGCTTAGATCTTCTTAAAATATTTGTTTCTCCGTAGCCATAAGAGACAAAAGTTTTAAATGAGAACATTCAGATTCTAGTAAGAATACACACTAATTAGCTGAGACTACAAAAACATCGTTGGACCTGGGATAAAACACAAGGAGTTGAAAATACAACACACAGAAGAAGCCTTTACCTCTGATTATCAGTCTCCTAGAAACAAGCGATTGCATAAAATGTCTGAAATCTCAGTTAATGTATTGTGTAATCACTTAGCAGCAGGTAAGGGTTCTGGACTGCATAGAGGATACCCCTAAACAACCCTTACAAATAAGACCCAGGAGGAGTTTCTGTCTCATTCAAATCCAAAAGCTGTGGCTGTAATGTTTTCAGTTTTATTCCCTCCCATTCCCCTGGGCCCTTTTGCTTTCTCCCAGGCTGAGATAGCATCACTGTTAAATGCAGCTGCATCTCTCCCTCACCCACATAATTCCCTATGGCAGCTGGGAACAGAAGGGCAAAGGACTCTGGTGGGTATGGAGAGCACAAAGGTCTCCACGGACTGTTTCTACATCCATACTTAGAAGGCAAAACAGCAGAAACATAAATAGTGAACATGTTATTACAGACTTCAGCTTTAATCACAGAGCAGCTCCAGGGATGTTGCTCTGCAGATCCTGCCACCCTAGAAACCTCCTGGAGGCACTTTGGGAATTTGTCCAAGATTCCACCAAAGTCCTGGCCAAGCAGCAATACCTTGGACCTGCATCCAAATCTAAAGCATAGTCAAAAAAAAAAAAAAAAGAGTTGAGCTTACCTTAAGTCCACTGGAAGTTATAATGACTTACAACTACCTTTTCCTTATGTACACCAGAGGCTTATGTTGACTTACATGTCCAGGAAATGAGTCATTCATTAATGGAACTGGGACAGATTCCCATCCTAGGTGGAACCAAAAAAAGTCATAGCCATCACCCTCACAGCTGCAACCTCTTGTCCAAGGTCAATTGGATCCAGCTCCTCCCCAAAACCTGTTAGAAGTGGGATAAATTGCCAAAAAGCTTTAAGAAAACTATTGCTCCTCCCAGGACTGCCAAAGTGAGAGCAAGCATGCAATAATCAATCACCTGGAGGGGATGGCAAGAATCACTCGGACAACCTGCTTTTTAACCTGCTTTTCTGTCTTCTTCCACTTTTTAACAGGGTCACTCATTCTGCCCAGCGTAGCAGAACCAATTACACAACGTGGGTTTCAAACCTCTAATTACGGTGGCTGCTTCTGCCTCGATATTGCTGGAGGGAAACATCCGTGCAGCAAAGCTGTGGTGCCCGTGACAACTACACCGTGTGCCATGCTGGTCAAATATTAGTCTGTGACTAAATTTGAGTGTCACCCTTCCGGGCAATAATTACACCTCACAATTAAAAAGGAATCATTGTCAAGGCTGTGTGCAAAGAAAATGTTTGCATATGGAACAAGGGACTCGGTAAGAAAAATACTGCAACATAAAACAGTCGATAGCATATATTTTTAAAAAGTCTCATTATTTTAAGGGCCAAAGGATGAGGCTTTTGTGATAATGAATACTCTAATTTTTCATAACTGGAACTAGGTCAACAACAAATTAAATTTCCCAGCCAGCATGGAAAAAAAGAATTGCAGGAAAATAAAAACCTGCCATTAAAACAGATTTCCAGCCTCTCTTGTTAACCTGGAAGGAAAAAACCTGTAATTCAAGATGTGTCATGAAAAGGAATTCGGCAGTGTCATGCTGCTTTCCAGCTTATGAAGCGCAGTGTTACAAGAACCAAAGAAATAAAATTTATACCAGAGTAGTAACATATAGAAACAACAGAAAAGTGATAGCAGCCAGATATGGGGCTCTTTCAGTATATAATTTATTAAAAAAATATGAGTTCGATAGCTTGAAATTAAATCACGGTGTCAAAACATAGTGAGTTATTTTTCTCTTTTTTAGCATTAAAACAAAAAAAGTCAGGAGTGTGTCAAAGCATTTTACTAGTTTTACGTATGTGTCAAATGTACTTGAAATCAAATCCCTCCATGGGGCTCACTGCAGTGGTGAGAGGGAAATTAAGCACTCTTACACCCCAGCCATGGTGTGGCAAAGTAGGAAGCAGAAGTACTGCTGGAGCCTGGGGAACTGGGCTGCTCTTGCACTTGACCCTGTGGGTCAGTACCACATTCTGAGGAGATGGAAGGAGGCAGAGCAAGGTCTGCACGTGTTCTCAGTGTCTCTTGTCTGGGGAGATGCAGGCCTATACCAGAAGTGAAGCAGGACCTGTGCACTGCCAAGCAGCATGACACCTAATGTGCTTTGAACGCTAATTATAAGAACAATAAAATACTTATCTCCAAGACTGAAAGGCCAATGACAAATCTCTACAAGAATATCTCTGTAAGAATGGTTGTAAGCATATAAAAATCTGGCTTGGCTCTAGCTAGAGATGATGTTGCAAGACTATCAAACGGCTTTTTCCATTTCGCTGTGATTTTGTTTTGGAAGAAAACAGCCTAACACTCAGAAGTGTTCTGATTATGATTGAGCTGAATATTTTAAAGCAATGCAGCTCTGTTGCTGCTTCTCTAAAGAGCACTGTTTATTAAGATTGTAAAGCCAACGCCTCAAATCCCAGAAATAAGACTGCTCGAACTTTGTGATTTGGGCTTTTGGTACCTATGTGTTATGATGTTGTCTTTAATTACATTAGCATAGCCTGTTGTTTCAAGGATTCCTGTTCATGTAGTCACTGGGAAGCTATTCAGTATTCTTTTTGCCTTCCTTACTCAATGAGTGGTTTCAGATCTTAGTTAAAATGCCTCCTGCACTTCAGGTTCTGCTTATGGAACTATTCACTTGAAGTGATGGATTAGCACTAATTTAACTACAGTGTGTGAAGGCTTTCTTGTAAATATTGAGGTATTTAAATATTTAAATATTGAGGCCTTAAAAAGAGAGAAGACTTGATCTCTGCCAACAATTTTGCATAATTTGAGAGAAGGCTGCTCGACAATGCACATTAAAGTAGTGCAAGATGGGCCAAGTACAGAGACCATGCATGGGCCATGTGCTGGTTTGAAGCAAATTTGAAATTCAAAGGTAGTTACACCAGAAATTTGCAGTACACCTAAATGAAATTCTTCTTCCAAAGGAGGAAAACTCAAAAGGAAGCAAATAACTTATCTTAATGATAATATGCATTGATGGTGACATGTCCAGCATAGTCTATTAGTAATTTACTTTAAGAAAGCAGTGCTCCTCACAGTAACAGAAGCAGCAGCAGCAGTAGGAGTCTGAATTTTTTATTTTGGAGAATGAGATATTTGAGGTCAAGAGACAATGAGAAACAAGAAATAGCCTGAAGAAAGGACTATACAGTTATATCCCTTGCTCCTCTGTCTCTCTCCAATTTGAATAGACTGGCAGCAATGAGTATTTCATCACAAGGAAAATCCCATTCATATGACTGACTTTCATCTAATTACATGACCTAACCTTCCCCTCCCCTTCCTTAAGGTTTTTTTTACCATTTACTCAAATGTGCCGTGGAAATCACGAGGTGCTGAAAAGCAGCACCTCAGTGAGATGTGCTGAGATAAGTAGCTCAGCTCGCAAAGATCTAACAATGAATTTTAATAGGAGCTGGTAGGATTATTCATCTAACATCCATTTCT
This sequence comes from Cnemophilus loriae, assembly GCA_013397755.1. Lineage (NCBI taxonomy): Eukaryota > Metazoa > Chordata > Aves > Passeriformes > Corvidae > Cnemophilus > Cnemophilus loriae. The sequence continues at coordinate 32,244 of VZTF01003884.1, forward strand.
GGTTTTCCTGTGTGACATAGGGATAGACAGCATTAAATGGTGGCTTCTCTGTATTTAGTACGCCCAGCATCGACTCAAAAGAATAGGATATGCAAGGGTCTGAAAAATGGGTCCAGAGAAATGTAACAATAGCACCAAAAAATGGGTGCTACCTGCTGTGACCATAATCTTTTTCTATTTTAGTAAGAGATTATGATAGCATCACGCTTCTCTGCCACCACCTGGGTACATATTTGGAAGAAAGTGGGCAAAACTTCTATCTTCTTTACAAAAACCTACAGGAAGTCACTTACAAAAGGTAAAAAACCACAGAACCAACAAGATGCCCGAATTTCTCTGCAGTCAAGGGCAGTTTCCACAGCTAATACCTGTGACAGAAGGGTGCTTCTGGAGGCAGCTGCACTAGAGAATTTCTAGGTTGTGTTTGAACTGGAAGGTGTAACTTAATTTGGCTCATTTCTTCCTTTATATCAGCCTCCCACCTTATTTTCAAGATTTCCAGTGAATAGCTTATGATGGGCAATTTCTCAGTGAACTTGAGAATCTAAATCACTAAATATATCTAAATCACTAAATCCCAACTAATCCTGTCACTACAGTGAGTCACACGTAGCAAAAAGCTTAATTGGTATAAATGTGAAAAGGATGTGGGACAGACTTCCAGATTCTCTTTCAAAGCTTTTAGTATTAACACCTTAAAAAACAACCTGGCTGTATTTTCCACAGTTGGTTTCTGCCCACCCCCCCTCTCTCCTTTCCCCACCTTTTGCAGAGACCACCAGCAACATGAAGCCCATTAAAAGCTCTGTTCCACTGCAAATGGTATAAACAGGGAAGGACCAGCAAGTCTGTGCACTGCAGATGCCAGAGATTCAAATCCATCAAGTAACTGGCTTTACTCCTCACTCCCATAGGGAAACACAGAGAGGCAAAAGCAGGTTTTGTTTCTACAGCTAGCTTAAAATAGCTATAAAATCTCACAGTATAGTCATTATGATGCTAAAACAACTCACAAAAAACCCCCCTAAAACTGAATGCAATTTATTCACCTGATGGCACAGCACAAAAGCTGGCAGAAATATTAAAGTGTATCTCCCTATTTTTCAATACTTCTTTCCTACAGCCCTCTGAAACAGCTTTCATATTCAAAGAAAACTCAAAAACGAAATTGAATAACCAAAGGGTTTTCTTCCCTTCTTTTTTCAGATGCAGGATTCATTGCAATTACTTGTGACAATGCAGGGTAACCATTTCAGTCAAAGCATAACTAGCAAGTTGCTGATATTGCTTTAAATGTTTTACTTCTGAAATTACCATGACTCCACTCACTCTAAGGATGATTAGAATGAGTACTGCCACAGGGAGCTTCAGAGAATTGTCCCTGTTACATATGCAGTTTACTGAAACACAGGAGGATTAAGTGATGTGCTTAAGACCACATAGGAAATTTGTGGAAGAGCAGACAATTAAAGCAAACCCTCCCAAGTTCCAGTTTTCTGTTCTTATCGCTTCATCAAATCTTCCTCCCAACTACTTCAAACCGTGTCACAGCACAGCCTTTTTCAGCCACAGTCATTTTCTTCTCTGGCCGTATAAAAAAAATTACTGAACCAATTAGTTAAAAAGGATTTTGTTCAGAGGCAGGAATGAAGATTTGAGGAAAATAAAATGGAAAATAATATAAGGACTAGGAAAAAAAAAACCCAAAACCTGGAAAGAAAGTGGTTTTCTATTTAACAGTTCAGAACAATAGCCAGAAAAAAAAAAAATTAAACTTGCCCTGTCTCTGTCCTAGTGTGACCTGTTAAACCATGATTGTGATGGGTAAGCGTTCTGGGATGGTAGGTGCCACAGAGTGTAGCCTTTTTGTCTTAAGAAACTTGTTCATATTTGAATGCTATTGAAATCACGAGGCAGTCTCAGCAGCACTGCTTTCACTCAAAACTTTCTAAGAGTGTTTTTAGGGTTTCCACAATGCTTTTGTTCAGGGATCCCAAAGTCTTCAATCCCTCACACTACATATATCTACTTAAAGAGTATCAGCAAGTTTAGATTCTTATAACATTTTTGGGAGTGCTCAGGATAGCAGTTATTTTGAACTACTTCTGAAGGTACCATAGGACACGCTGTGCCGTCTCTTCTATGCTGGACTGTAGGCAAAGCAATTTCAGGCTCAGTCCTGAAGGACACTGTTTGATCTCCTGGGAGCAGAACATTTGATTCACAGTTTTGGGGTTTCATTACTGACACTGTAGGTGTCTTTACAGACTACTCTTGGCTGTTCTGTTCAGCTTTGAGAGACCTGGTCATCTCTGTGGTCAAAGGAGCAAAGGGAAGAATACTTGCCTCCCTGGCTGCTCTGTACTGGGAAATTTTAGCCGTGAAAGATCCCAGCGCAAATTCCAGCAAAGTGCCAGACTGAGCTGGCAGTGTGGGTGGGCTGTGCAAGGCTTGCTACGCATTGCAAAATTCAGCTAATTCACTGAAAATATTGTTTCATCATCCTACTGCATGACTTGATAGGGACGGTTCCTTTTAATGGGGCTGTTTTATAATATATGAGTCACTTATTGCTAATGGCCATCTACTTTGCCTTCGTAGGTAAATCATGGGCTATTACCCAGTGAATTGACTCAGAAAAGTAATGCCCTATTTATAGAAAAATACAAGAGACAGTACACACCAAAAAAAACCCTCAAAAAAACATTGCGTAATTTTCTTTGCCTTCAACCAAGGGAAAGCTTTCAGTAACACAAAAATTGAAATGAAAATAGGATTATTAAAGGCATTTTGAGGGTTGCCAAGAACATTTGAAATTATTTTCATCTTTCACATTTGCAGACAGTGATGACAACATCCACTCTATGGTCAAAACATTTCTGTGCCTCACAAGAACTTAATTTCTGCCGGGAGGCAGAATCTGGTGACTGCGGCTTCTTTCCACAGTGCTTTGTTTCCTCCCTCTTGGCACAGCGATAGGTATTGTGTGAAGCCCAGCAGAGCTGCGAGATTGTGGCTTGATTAGGATTCTCAGCAGGGCCCCTTCTGCTGAGAATCGTTATTTTCCTGGTACTTAACAGAGCGTGAGTAGTAAGGGTTAGATGGTGAAACACAAAATAACTACAGACAGCCTGAGCCTCATCTTCTGATGATAGAAATTGCCATTATACTTTGTGTTCCCACAAGTTTGTGGTCTGTTGATACCATTTGTTTTAATACATGTAAATAGCAACCAGCTACCATGGCTATGATGATATCAAGTACTAAAAATATGCTAAAAGGGCATTTGCAGTTTATCTTGCATACTAGAAAGGAAATTCATCCCTTGAATAAAATTGATTCCTTAAGATCACCACAAAATTTATAAGAATATAAAAATATCTTTAAAGAAAGTCTCCAAAGCTGTGTGAAGTCAAAGAGACTATGAACAAAAGGGTACTCATTTATCTTCCCTAATCTGTGTTGTCCTAGTGGGAACTGGGAACAGACAAAAGATCATAAAATAGGCTTTATAAGCTCTGATCTTGCTCTTCTTCTTCCTGCTACGTGACCTTGTACAAACCACTTACATTGCTTCTAAGGAGTCCTACAAAGAATTTAACAATATTTTAATCCTCAGTCCCTTTTCCTCCCTGATGTCGTTAAACTATTGTGCATCTTTTTTCTGTTTCTGTAAACTCTGATGAGAAAACCCCATCACTGATAGATATCTTTATCAGAAATATTTTTTATTCTTTTCCAGTAAAAAATTACCATAGTTAGTCTAAGTTCTTTGCTACATTATTTCTGCAGCCCTTTTGCCCTTAAGATACTTTGTCTTTACCTTTGTGTAACACTGAGAAGTTGTTCCTCCTTGTTTAATTTATCAACTTCTACATAAATCTTCAGATCTTTGAAAAGTCACTAGAAACCTCAGAATATTTTTTTGCTTTATAACTCTTTTCAAACATACTCTTTTCTGTTACTTATGGTGGGTCTTTTGACGCAACCTTGCTGGTTTCTGTGATGGTAGATACGGACATTTTGTCTTGCTGAAATTGACTGTACGGATCCTTAGTGATTCAAATGTTCCACTCCCTTTTTTTCTGCAAGTCCCTTCTATAGTGCACTGAATTCAGCTGGCTCAGGAAAAGAAGTGTGAAAATATTCTTGCTACTCTCATAGCCTCAGAGACTACTTATCAATTTCATTAGAAATTCTGGCAGAAAAGCTGTACAAGCATGAAGATTCTCAGCATCATGTGGCAAGATGCATGTTCTCTCTGGCAAAAAGCATTAATTCCTATTTCTGGAAAAGAAACAGAGGAATTGGCTTAATGCTGTATTTCTCTAATAAAAAGATAAGAAAGAAAACTGATGAATGGTTCCTAGATGGAAGCTAAAAAAAACCCCAAACATGTATTTTTAGGTGTAAGGTTTACATGGAAGGAACATCTCACGTTGCTCAACCTCTAGTGCACGTATGCTTTCACCACTTCTGGTGCAACCACTACCTTCTCCTGCAAGCTTCTGTTCTCAGGAGAACAGAATGAATCCTGGCCAGCTTAAGGGGTGCACTGTTGGAAACACAGCATGGGCACTGCTTCCATGCACTGCAAACAGCAGCTGTGGGATCTGGACATGTTATGGCAAAACCAGTCTATTTTTCTCAGTGCAGTACTTGGCACATGGCGCTTTCTGGAAAACATTTAGCTCTCACTCTGAAAGTTGTTTTTGGTAACAGCTTTAAAGTTGATCACTCTGTGAAAGCACAACAGTGGCTTAAACTCATTTTCAGTGCCAGGCAATGAAATTGGATACGATCATTAACTGGCACTTGACAGAAGTGTCACTGGAAACTTCCCAGCAGCCTAACAAATGAGTGCTACACCAGGGGCCCAACTTGGCTAAAAGATGACACTTTGCTAGACACTTCCTTGGCAAAAAGCAGAGGGAGAGAGCTGATGGATCTGATGTCACGTGAAGATGGATTCAAACTTGTTTTCAAGAAAGAGCAGTTTAACAGCTTTAGATTAATGGAGGACTTTGGTGTAGACATATTTGGTGGACATATCTTAGAAATTTTGGGTGTGCTTCAGTGCTGTCTCTATATTTTCTATTTTAGCCTGTTTGCCATATTAAAAAAAAAAAAAAAAACAACAAGATGAACCCAAGTGCATGATTTTGGCTGAAATTCACTAATATCAGTTCAGTAACAGCTGTCACAGAGCAACTGTAAAACAGCATGCATCTACTCCCCACCATCATTTTCTCAAAGAGATGACCACAATTTTTGGACATTCAGTAAACCCTAGGCTCATCTTATAACAAAAAAGAATTACCACAACATTTAATTCAAAGTAACACAAATCACAACTGATATAAAGGAGCCTTAAAACACCAAAGTCTAAAAAATTCATTTTTAAAAAAGGACTTTATAGAAATATTTTAGGCTTCCTTGGGTAGCTATTTTAGAGAAAAATATTTCAAATATTTCATTAAGACACATGGACATCAGAAAGCAGCGCTTTAAACACCAGCTGTTTAAGAGTAGCACAAGAATCAGCATAAGTTCTGCAATCACAGCTATACACTGGTGAGCCAGTGAGAGTCATCATGAGTTTTTACTGCAAGAGTAGTAGTAACTGCTATTTCAGTTTTGCCTGCAGCCTCATTGCTGATTTCTAAATCTTAATACTGAATTTCAGAATGTAAGGTGGAAGAGGAAAGGGATGCAGGATCCCTATTCTAATAGAAGAATTCTGAATCCCTGTCAAGAAAGAAGATACTGTGGGCAGGAAAGTGAGAAGAATCAGAAGGACAGTGGTAGAAAATACTGTATAGCCTGGAGAAGAGATGATTCCTCTGAGGAGGTTACTAAGAAGTGCCCTCACAGCACTGCGTATCAGGAGGATGAGAGACGACAAATTGAATGAGAGATTATACAGGGTATAAAGAAAAACCTTTTCCCCCTGAGGACAGCCAGGCAGAAGAATACGCCCAGGGAGGTTGTGCAATCTCCATCCTTGGAGGGTTTCAAGACCCGACTGGAGAAAGCTCTGAGCAATTCGGTCTGATCTCAGTTGACCTTGCCTTGAGCAGAAGGTTGGTTGGACTAGAGACTTTCTGAGGTCCCTTCCTAACTCAATTCCCTTATGGTCCTGTGAATGACAGAACATGTGCTATTTCATACTGGGAAAGAAGTGGTAAAGTGGGAAGGAGACAGAAGGAATAAAAACAGGTTGAGAATCGTTGCAAAATGTAGCATTGATACACCCCAGATCAGAGGCTGCTGGGTTGGACTGACTTGCAACTAACTGTGTGTGTTTTTATTTATTTAATTGAGTTCAGAGAGCAGAATGTCTTGTGACCACTATCCAGGTCACCCACCAATTACTAGGAATTCTGAAACTCACCACCTGTCAATTTGCTTTCACAATGATGCAGTAAGAAAACATTTTAGTACTTAAAACCCACCTGTCTGGCGGCATCAGGCTCTGTGAGGAAGCTGGGTTGTTTAACTACTGAAACAAAGACAAACCACCCAGGAAAACTACACCAAAAACCAGACCAAACATTACATGTTTTATCCTCACTTTCCCTTCTGGTTTGGACTTAATAATGAAATTCTTATTGGAGGTACTGCTCATTTACTTGAATTTCACAGAAAATGTTCTCAGTCTTTTCAGACATTTAGAAATCACAGTATCCAAAAAGGTTCATGTATTTTCTTTGGGACAGTTTTTATTTTTTTTGCTACAGTATGTAAATTACAAGCTTGGGTGACTTTCAAAGACAGTTATTTATTCCTTTTGCTAAAGGAAGCTTAAGATAAATTTGTTACAAATAACTTTGATTTCTTTCAGATGTTCTTGGTTTTACATTACAGTACAAAGTAGGCAAACACGTTTCCTTAGGAGGGTAACATCCCTTTAGGTTATTGAGTGGAACATACCCAGTCACACAAGAATCTGGACTTCCAATGTACTCCGTTTACTTGACAGTTCAAACTTGCCCTTTACTACCAAGAACCCTAAACAAGAGTTTCCCTTTTTGTTACAATATTTCCTACTGCTTGTCACCAGGGCTACTATGCATTTTCCAGGTATGAAAGCAAAGATAATGGAAAAAAACAAAATAAAACACAGGCTGTGTCTAGATCAGAAACTTCTGCTGGCATATCTGGGCTGTGGAATGTCTCTGCTTCCTTACGCTGTCCTGAGAAGAAGGCTGTAGTGTAGTGTGTCTACGCTACAGCACAGTGCCTTTCTTCATCTAGTCTGGGCTGTTTGGGTTGGGGGTGTTAATTATGTGGTCAGATTTTTTGTCAGCATAGTGCTGAATCGACATAAAAAGCTGTGTTGGTTTTTTCTTTATCACAAGAATCTCTTTGACATAATTATGCTCAAAGAATAAACAGGAAGGTGGGGGTTTCTAGCAGAGTGCTGCAGGTGATTAAGTGGCACAACTTTTCTGAAGGTACACTAGCAGTCCGAAATCCAGTCATATTTTAAGAAAATATTTTTAACTACTGTCAAGTGTGGAACCATTCCCTGAATTTTCCCACCAATTACAAATGTTTTTAACTCAGCACAGTATGTTCCCCCTAGTGCCAAGCAGAACAGCCATAAAGACAGTGGCAGGGAAGGAAACAGAATAAATAAAAAGTTATACACAAAAGGCTTTAGAATGCACCAAGTGTGTGGGTGAAGGGGAAGCCTTTTTCCACTGTTTTCTTCCTCCTGAAACAATCTTAGCTGTTGCTTGGTATTATTTTACCTCAGACACTCAGACAAGAGTAGTAACTGTTCAAATCCACTATTTCTTTTTGCTTTGATTTACCTGTCTGTAAGATCCTAACCGCTCAGGTCACCCAGGTGGAAGCAATGTCACCACTATTCCAAAGAGAACAGAACACATAGGAAGGCCAGCATCAGGCCTACCACCCACACACTCTTTAGAGTTCCGACGCAAAGCAAATTTTGTTCTGTTGGTAGCTACAAGTTTGAGAATGTACTACAGACCATGCAAACCATTTGCACTGACAGAATTGTCACACGAAGCAAGAATTTGCACCATCAGCTTTTTATAAAGGAACGCCAACAGAAACTGGATCCAGATTCGAAGCCTCAGTTGCAGCTGAGGAGTGAGCAGTTCAGATGAGGAGCTGGACAGCCTGTGCACATGTGCCCTTTCTGCTCCCTCAGATCCTGGGAGACTTTGCAGGTGTGGTACCTCGGCATAGGTTGGGAAGGCTGAAGAGATGCTCCGAGTCACAAGTGTAGGGTGTCTGAGTTACACAGAATGTCTGGCTGCTCATTCTTCAGTGGGTACGTGTTGGTAGAGTGCTGCCCAACCTCCTCACGGTCTTGTAGGCAGTTCTGCTGATACTAGTGAGTCTTTGCACCAGGAATATAGCACAAAGAGAGCATACCAGGATTTGGGCCACTGGTTTGAAACTGAAATACTTATTAAAAATTGCTTTGACTTTAAATAGCTTTATAGTTTTAAATAAAATAATTATTTTAAAATAGTTTTAATTAAATGAACCTAGAAATTGTGGATCTTTGATATCCATGTCAGATATACTTTTGAATAAATAGATCTATAAATACCTCTTGATCTTTTTGGTGATGAAGTGCACAAAAAGTTAAAAATACTCTTTTTTTAAGCTGAAATGAACAGTTGTCTCTTTAGGAATAAACTTAATATCCAGAAACACTCAATGAAAAGTTACAGAAACCCAAAATATATTCTAACTACATAGTCACTATAAATACATACTTTAACTGAACGCATGCTTTTTAATTACTCTGTGAGTAAATTGCCAAAACAGAAAATTAAGCTTCTCTTTGAAAGAAAAACTAAATAAATAAACAAACAAACTCAGAATTCAAATAATAAACTGAACCAGCCAGTAACACTTTAAAATATAAAAGTGTCTTTCCCTTTCTCCCTTAGAGTAGCCCAGCTCAAGAGTATGATACTCTTGAGGACAACAAACAAACAAAAAACCCCCAAACTACTGTTCTCAAGTTTCATTCTAAAAGCAAAAGTTTTCTTTAATTTGGGCATTTGAAATTTGCTAGTTTAGTATAAAGCTGCGCATGAGGCTCCCCTAGGGCATAAATAAACTAAGCCTCCACAGTGAAAAACAAAAGAGAAATCATACATGCAGTTTATTCTAGAAAAAACATGATTTTAACTTTCACTTTAAAAACCCGTTAAGTGTAACAGTGCATTGGGAACAATCAAGCTCACTAGAGGGACAATTTGCTTGCAAATGTCAGAAAGCATGATCTTTAATGTTATAATTCTGAGCAGTATCTCAAAGATTTCACTTCATAGCATTTTACAAAATAATATCCTAAACCTGAACACACTGCATCATACAAGGTTAGTAAGCAGGAAATCACAGAGTGGAGTGAAGTGGACCCCTCAAAAATGCTGTTTCCTGAGGTGTAAAGGAATCGTTTCACACTCACACCGTCAGCAGGGCTGGACCATTGTGCTCTGTGCAAGAACAGCTGCCACATCTTGACCAGAGTGTGGCCCAAAGGCCTGTGTATCTAATTCTCACCTTTGCTGTCCTGTCAGTCTTTCTCTCACCACTACACAGGGAGGGCTGAGCACCAAGTGATAGAAATACCCATTTAAAATGACTCTTTGTACTGATCTAAATTGGTTTGTAAAGCTGATATAGAAAGAACAGATTTTACAATACAGGTCTCAGAAGTGCAGGGCAAATAGATGCAAATGTGCTTTATCAGCTGGAACAAGTGCCCTGTACTACTAACATGCTGTGGATCTGCAGTGAACCTCTGAATCTCTTCTGTTGGATCAGTCCCACTTTACATAACTTTCACTCATTGACAGAGGCTGCAGCCACACAGTTCTGTGATCCTGTGCACTCATTTGGGATGAATGAGCCCTAATTCCAATAAATACTCATAGACAAAGGCAAGGATCATTATTCCCCATTTATGGAGGAGAAACTGAGGCACAAAGTGATTACTCCAAGTCAGTGACATAGCTGGAGGAAAACCCAGTTAGCCCCACACCTGCTACCAGGTGCTTTAAAATTGGCCAAAGCCACTTGATTATTTAACATGAATAATTTACTAAACATCTTTTGTTTCTGTGTTTAGTGAGACCAGTGATTTCTTTTTTAACCTTCCATTTCTAAAACAACCCACATGATACTGAGAGTAAAGGTCCTAGAAATTTAGTGAAATCTGCCAGCAGATTTATCCCATTCATAATATTAACTGCAAGCTATAAGATACAGGGTCAGCCTGGTAATCACCAAATGAGGGCTCCGTGAATGCCACTGAACTCTTCTCACTCCACCCAAATAATTACACGGCTCACCAGGAGAAATAAAATGGATAAAAACAGTAAGACTTGGGAAAAAAAAATAATGTTTCCATAAAACAGAGACTTATTGCATGATAGCTGGAGGCAACACCTTTGCACAAACAGCTGTAAATTAAAGCTGTCCTTTTACTAAGCTTCCAGAGATTGCTTACACAATGTGTGGCAATGGGAGAGAATATAGAAGACAGTTAATTTTCTTCCTTCTTCTTCACTTGCTCAAGTGGATGAAAAGCTACTTTCCTACTCTTAAAAGGATGAAGATAATAACTTTTTATGCTCCCATACCACGCTGCTACAATTGTGAACAGATGTGAACATTTTGCCACCTGATTGCTGAACTAAAATTTTCTGGATTTCTAAGTAAATGTGAAAGTATATCATCAAATACACATCACCTGCAGGTGGCAAGTGTTAGAGAAGTTGAAATCACAATTTTGTTCTACCCTCTCCAGTGACCACTGGTGAGCTCTCAACATGCTGTCTTCACTCTTTTCAGCTATGAGAAGGCTATCCAGTGTTTAAGTTCTTCCACACGCTGCAGTATCTGTGTATAATAGAAATCCATGTTGGCTGCAAAATCAGTACACATAGGGGATTCCATGTCACCAAAGGTGCAGTACAGTGCAGTTCCTCCAATGCTAAGGAAAACAGTTGCTATGCACAGCAGGATCAGCAAAATACAGGAGCCACCAGACACTTCATCTGTAAATAAGAGCACAAAAGGTGAAAAAGGATGCTATACAAAGCAAAACAATTGCATGTGAGAAAACCTGAGATAGGTTTTTATCATGAATGGGTCAGGAAGTAAACACACTTAATAATGCTCACCATGTCAAAGTGACCACAATAAAAAAGAGGAATTTTTTGTTTCTCAGAGTTTTCAGAAACCCAAATAATTATATTGCTTCAGTTCTGCAGTCTGTGTACCCGTCCTTGCTGAGACCACTTGTGGAGTCATTCCACACTGAAGCAAAATATGCTTGCCTTTGAGAATGCCCCGCAGCCAAAGCCTTCCTCCATGGAATAGTTGAAATGAAACAAAGGCTTTGAAACTGAACCTAATGGAAACATTCTTGCTTCATTTGTAATGACACTGACTGCGCTACAATGAACTGCTTGTGATTACTCTCGCATTTTGACTACAGACACAAAACCTTCAGTGCAGGCTAATGTGAGGGGTTATTTTACATTTCAGTTATTCTCTACTAATTCTTTGCATGATTGTTTATTCCAGAGTAGGAGCAATGCAGAGGTTGCAGAGGTGCTGCTACATCCTTACAACTTCCCTTGTCCTTGCTAATCTGCATGCATGAACAACATCTGCATCTTGTCAGATTAACATGGTTCTAAGAAAATTTCTGTACTCCCTTCACTCTATACCAGGGAGAAGAAATGGGGTAAAAAGAAATGTTCAAGTGATTTTTTTGTGTGTGTTTGAAATCAGATTTAAAGTAATAGTAATAATAATATAAACCAACATTCCTTTTGAATCACTAAATCCTTGGGGAAAAATCATAGAAAAAACTCTAATTGGAATTTTAAAGAAAACATAAATACTTTCAACATAATTTCAAGAAAAAGATGGGATAGGGTCTCTTCTAGGCTATGAATGTTTGAGACATGCTAATGCATTTTTAAGGATTAATTTATACCATTTAGTGGCTGGCGTTCACAGTAGATAGCACTTTCTATATCATTAGCAATCAAAAGTATTTTTCTTAATATCCCTTCAGTTTGAATAGTAAAGGCCTCAAACTCCAAAAGAAAGCATAACAGAATAGCATACTATGTTTCTCATGAGGCTATTTAGCTCATCAAAAAGACAGTAAGGTGTAAAGCCAGATTTAATGACAGCTAGCAAATATGTATGGATGTCAAATTATAAAGCAAAGTTAAAATCTGACACCCTCCAATCCCATGTTCTACTAGAAAGGGTTGGAAATGTACCCATGGACAAAGCACAACAGACTTGTTTCTTTTGCATCCCTCTACCTACACATTAAATGGATTTAGGGAGAAAGCCTACAACTCCCACCTCTAAGCAATGAATGTTAATGAAAGGACTTCAATTATCTGTCACTTGTACATCATTCAGCCAGAGGAAAAAAGTAGTGACTTCATTCTCAACCAAGCTTTAAAACAGAAGTGTGCTCCTTGTATCTTTCTGTAGTCTTGTTACCCAAACCTGGTACAGATTAACAATCTTTGATAGATCTCCTTTACTTATTAAATTTTAAAAAGCAAGAGAATATGTTCAATAAATGCCTGCTTTGCTGCTGTGAACAAAAAGATTGACAATATTTGCACCCCAGGAGTGCAACCCATGAATTAACAGCTTTAAACTACCTTGATCCAATGTGTCTTCCATTTCTTGGAATCGCACTCTTCTCTTTGTTTGCCTTTGCTGGACTTGAGCAATTGTTTTTCCATCCCTGTCATCTCTCTTCTTTAGTATAGACACCAATCCTTCCACGGGGGTTATCTGTCAGGAAAGTCAGTGAGTGGCACAAGAGATGTTAAATGGAGCTCATGCTTCGATTTCTCACAATGACTCAGGAAGGAAACAAGCTAAACAGTTAATAAATAGTTTCCAGTACTTTTCTTAAACACTGCAGCACTTGTGAAACCTCCTTCTTGAAGACATCAAGACCTGAACACACAGGGCAGCTGCAGTATCATTCTGCTGCCTACTAACACTGCTTGCCCTTAATTGTTATAAAAGTTAAATACACACACACATTTACTGCTTGGATCGTACTTTGTGTTCCTTTGTAAGCTCACATGGGCTGGGGCAGTGATGAGGCGGATTTGTGTCAAAATCACTATCATCAGAGGGCAATAAGAAGTCAATGACACACTGCTGCTGCCTCTCCAAAGATATAATCCTGCAGAGACCATCAAATACTTATTGTGAGATTAATTTTCCAGCACTGCAATTGGTTCCCCGGCGGGGACAAGCAGCTACAGCGGGGCTACAAAACCCAAGAGAGGGAACACCAGGGAAAAAGAAAGATTCAGTGCTCTGGATAGATTCCAGCTCCACATTGTAATAAGCTCTCTGGATAGAGCAGCAGCTCAAAAATCCTTCCCTACAGGCTGGTCACCCAAACAGCTTGCACAAACAGCAATACAGTCAACAAGTCAATAAACCACAACTTCTCTTTTCTTTGCTATAGCATTTGGATTAGTTGCAAGAATATATGCTAAGCCATACTGGGATGGCTGAGCAGTCTTTAACTTCCTAGTTATTAATGAAATGAAAGTAGGTGAAGTACCAGGAGAAAAATGCTTTCCTAAGCAAGTAGCTCCTGGTGCGCTAGAAATACACAGAAATTAAAGTAGAAAGTATGTTTAGAATTGCCCTTTTTTTTAGCTTGTGAACATCCTTGCCTCAAAAAAAGTCATAACTATTTCTTCCTAGATCTTGGTAGGACTTTAAAAAACTTAATTCTGTAGATCAGCAGTAACATTTATTAAATTGAAAAGTAATATGTATACATTTGTGCTACAGATAAAACATATCACAGTTACAACTAAATTTGCAACTCATCTATTAGATGACTCCAAATGCCTCTAATTTCCACAAAAACTCAAAAACCTCCAGCTTTCCAAGTAACACTGTAGTTGCAGACAACTGACTGCTTAAGCCTATCTATAACGTAAGTGAGAAGACCACCCATAAAAACTTGTTCGGCACTGCATTTCCAAGAGCTGTAGAGAAACAGAAAACAAACAACTTCATAACTTATGTCCTTAAGGTTGCCTCATGCTATGAGCTTATATAATGCATCGATGCACGCTGTAGTCAGAGAGATGGTGCACTGCACACAGCGAGACACAGGGCACAATCCAATATGCACTGGAGCAGCTTTGGCCTTTGCAACATTTAACTGATAAATGTGGCAATTACACTTGCGGGTGTCTGGCCTGGCAGTATTTTATAGCCCTCAAATGGACAAATAATGCTACCCTGCACAACTCAGAGCTGGGCACTGTGGGTGTATGCCTACAGTCTAATAACTTTTCCAAAATCACAACTGAGAGGATAAAATTGATCTCTGCCACACTTTTGATACTCACTTTCCCTTTTGTTTATCTGCTCAAGAGCTTGAATGGATTATTTAATGAAACAATGCAAGGAAGTACTTGGAAAGTAGTGAAAGTGTGGAGGTGGTGGAAATAAATTGTTTAAGTCAACATCCAGAGGACCAGTAGTTGGCACAAATGACCCAGAAATAATAGTCTGCAAGTGTCTCATCACAACCGACGAGTGCACTGAGGTGAAGCTTCTACTGGTAATGTTAAATTAGCCTTGCAAAACTGCCACGAAAATTTAACAGGCCAGCAGAAAAATCAACACTTATGTTTCCTTGTTTTGACAAGGAAGGGGGATTATGTAGGAGAGCTTTAATTTGACTTATTTATTTGGAAGGGTGGAGATGAAATGATATCCTTTAGTAGAGTAGATTATTTTAAGCTTCTGCTTACAGCATTGCTTTCATAAAGAGGATCAATGGCTCCTCCTATACCACCCACACAGTAAGCTGGCTGTTCCCTGGCATGATTATTCCCAAGCGGCTTGGACTGCACAAGGTGGGAATGTCACCCAGAGATGGCAGGGCATTCATACCAGTCCGCCCTAAGGTTAGATGTGGTGGTCCGTTCTGCAAGTCATCATTCCAGCCTGAGGCACTTCATTTTGTCTGTTGGCTCTTGGTAATTTCTGAACGACTGTGCCACAAACTCAGGTCTTCTCCAAGCTTAAAACCAGAGGGCTATCCTTGACAGGATTATGTGGAAATGTGTTTCAGTAATTACAGTTACATAAAAGGCTTTTAGGAGGAAAGTCTTGCTACAATGAGGTTCATTTACTTTCCCTGTCAGACTACATGGCTACATTTCAGGATTTACTTTAAATGCATAAAGAACTAATTTGACATAGCACAGGTTTCTCTATTCTGAACATCTTTTGCTTAAAAAGGGGGAGCAAGTGCTTTTGGTTTTGCAATAAAATCAGTGTGGCTAGTGTTACTTCCCTATCCCAACAAAAGCCATAAACTGTATTTTGAAAACTGGCCCCTTTACATGATATATAATTCATACCTAGAATAGAATCATAGAACATGTTGAGTTGGAAGGGACCCACAAGGATCATTGAGTCCAACTCTTAGTCCTGCACAGGACACCAGAAGAGTCACACCAAGTGCCTGAGAGCATTGTCCAAGAGCTTCTTGAACTCTGTGACCACTTCCCTGGGGAGCCTGTTCCAGTGCCCAACCACCCTCTGGGTGAAGAACCTTTTCCCGATAACCAGCCTAAACTCCTCCTGTCTCAGTTCCATGCCATGACTATACTTCATCTGCCATACTTCATCTGCCTTTGAATTTCACAAGTTATGCAGTTAAGGTTTTTTATCTTTGTCCAATATACAAAGTGATTATATTAGATCCATCTCCCACTAATTAAACATCCAAGGAGAAGTACTTAGATGCCACACAAGACGAAATTTTACATTCCACCCTTTAGGAGGCAGGATGAATTAAAAAAGGCAGAATATATTATTTAAATTGGAAGTTAACAAGGGAACTGTGGTTAATACAGTTGACCACAAGTCAAGCAGAGGCTTGACTTGAACCACAGGCAGAAAAATACAGGCTTGCACCAGACTGCTCTGCAAACAGCTCTTACATGAAAGAGCGGCATAAAGGACCCTGTTGAAACATCAGATATTTTCTTAATTCTAAGCTGGATAATTAACAAAAGATGGTCATGGAGCATCTATGTAACTGAGCTTACTCACTCAGCTCTGCTGGCTTTCACAAAATCTTTAGACTGGAGCTTTTATAGTCACTGTACAGGAGCTGAAAGTGGCCTGCAGGTGTGTGGTGGCATTTTCACCAACAATCAAAAAGGAAAGCAGCAATGACTGTTGGTTAATTGAAACTCTGTTAAATAAAGCTTTGCTCTTTTCCCCACCATTAATAGAAACTGAATCTGCTTCAATGAAAAGTTTTACACTTTTCAGATAAATTTTAATAACCAGGTCGCAAAATTAGAAAAAATAAACTCTAATTAAACTACCTGTCTCTTCTCTGTTTAAAAGAGCATTTGCTAATAAAATATAAAAAAGCTTCTTACACTGTGTTATTTTCAACAAATATTATGTGTGTATGTATATATTTATAAACATACTGGACAAAACTATGAAAATAAGGCCTTGTAATCCAAGTTCTTAGAGAAAACAGATTGAACTTGACAATTAGAATTAGTTGTAGCATATAGATGTAAATAAAAACCCCAAAATGGAGGCACTACAAACTGGGAACTAGGAAGAAAAGCTCATTGAAGTAGTTTGGTCTGAATGCAGAGAACTACTCAAGAAGTTTTGTTTGCGTATTCTTCTGTGGGCTGCCTTCCTTATTCAGTTACTTGGCAAAGGACTATAGTTTTATTACAAGCAAAACCAGATTTTTTTAAAGCACTAATCCACAAAATGACAAAACCCAAGACTGCCCTGTGTTACAATAAAAGCAGCAGACAACCCCCTCTGCTAATAAAATACATTAGATATGCGAGTAATTTGAGTTTGAAAAGGAGCTAGCTTAGCAGATTCAGTATTCATACCACAGCTACAGACGGTAACTATTTTTCCTGCTGATACACTTGCCATGTAAGTACCTGAGCTCCTTTATACAGCAACAAATACCTCAGATACAGTGTAAGCACTTCACATGGAAGTGTAGTTCTTGTAAACTCAAAGCTGCAGGACCCAAGCCATGCAAGAGAACAGAGGATCCAAAACATTGCTTCCAAACCTAGTACAGATAGGTACTAGAGACTTCATTTCTTGGTATACAAACTGCCATCCAAAAACTTTATGTTTTGGTAGACAGTCTCACTATCTTTGCTTTCTAAAAAGAATTTCCCAATGATAATTTTCTAATAAGGGGAAAACTTTAACATTTTACTCACTTCCCTAACTGTCACTCACATAAAAAGCTTATGCTACAACCTTTCATTTTATATGGCAAAATGCAACTTTATTGAGGTTACAATTTGTTTTGCCACTGGTGTGTCATTTCATTCTCATAGAAATGATAGTAAAAATATTTAAGAAGAGCTATAAACTCCTAATATTTGTTGCTGCCAACTGCTGGCTGTGCTTCAAAGCTCTTTGTTAGCTGTATGAATCTTGTTTCTATAAAGTGACTGTGGTTTTCCATCATTTGCATGCTGTTGTACATGGTTTGTAGTAGTTAAGAAATACCCAGTATAAGGGCCTGTACAATATGAAAACTACTATTTCAGTTTTGCAACTATTTAAATCCAGAGGTAGAATTTGGTGAATTTTCACTCTTGTAATTAGTTATTGTAAATGATAAACTAAAAGCAAGTGACAAAGTATCTAAATTAGAAAACTGCATGAGATGATTCTTGGATCTCAATATGGAGCCAAGCAAAACTTCCTAACTGTAAACACATACACAGGTATTTACCCTTCCCCATTTTCAAGAAATTATTATTACACGTCAGTTGAAGAACATTAATGAAATTTCATCCTACCATATGGGTTTTGTCCCCAGATTATTTCAAAATTATCTTTCCTTCCACCTTCCATTCTAATTTGTTTGTGGCAGTTTCGTAAATACTCATTCCACAACAAATTTTATCACAGTCAAAATGATTATTTTTTTTCTTTTTTACTGCCACATTGGTACATTTCATGTGATTCATTTCATTTCACTCATGTGGCTACCAATGCATTTTCTAGATACCTCATTAACAACCACTGTATGAAAACACTATTATCTTCTTAGGTTGCCATAGCCTGAACAATGCAATTTCAAAGCCTCCAAGAGGACAAGAAAGGAAGAAGTGTTACAGCTGGCTACAAAGATCAGTCTGCTCATCAAAACTTCAGTGCAATCTTATTTTAGTACTAAAACAGAATCAATGAAGGCAGGTTAACAACGCTGCTTTCTCAGGGGTGCCAAACTCTTTCAAATGTGTCTTCCAAGAAAGCTGTAGGTGCTCATCACTTCTGAAAAACAACCCCTAGGCTACTGATAGTTGGTAAGATTAACTGGAAAAACATAATATAAGCGTATAATGAAACAATACAAGCTGGTGTGTACAAGCTGCACCTAGAAACTTCATGTATTGCAAAACAACCCCAGATGCTGCATATTACAAATTTTAATTGGTACTGACATTAATCCTTCTTCTCTTCTCCCATTTAAGCCCCCTGCCTCACACAAAACTCAGGCCTCTCGCTAAGAATGATTCAAGTGGACTCTCACCAATGCAGCCAACATTATACCTTATATGGCCAGAAAAAGTACTATGGAAAAACTCAAGGTACTTTTTCCTCTGCAGAGACTCCACTCTGCCATCAGAGTACTGGCAGTCCCAGCATCAGGAGAACAAACTAGAATTGAAATTAGATGCCCTGTAAAGCATCATCATCAGTCACAGGGACAATCAATACGAGCGTAATTTTTCTAACAGTATCAATATGCTGCTTCCTATTCCATCTTCTGAAACACAAAGGGCACAAACACAGCTATTTAAAAATAGATGCTATTGGATTAATTTAGGCTTTAGCTACGTGAAACAGAACAGTACTCCTCAGCTAAAATGTGGAACTTTCAGTGGGCTCAAAAGAAATTTAATGCTGAGGGATGATACTTAAATTACTCTTTTGTTATACATGTATACGAGCTTACAAAATGCTCTTTTTCAAAACCAGCCCCTAAGTGAACACAAGGCAATGGATTTAGTCGAGAATTTGGGATACATGTATTAACATGTATGTGGGTTTCCACATCTGCTTGTGTACAGCTTTGTGCACACAGCTGTCAGTCCTGGTATGTGGCATGCTCCCTGAGAGCCCACAAAAAGACAAGAGGCATGATCTTGGAAAGCATATAAGAAACTGTTTAGGTGGGAAGAAAAACCAAAATGCTCTCTTTTCAGCTCTGGAGACTTTACCAAACATGTAATAACATCAGCATTGATCTCCAGTATTTAGTTCCCTGCTTGGCCACTGTCCTTGAGCAATTGTGGGAGTTCTTGGTCTCTGTGCATTAGCTTGATCTATAGAGAAGTACTGTAACTTTATTGCCAAGGGGATAGTCTATTGTTAAATATCTTAAAAATAGAGATGAACTAAGAAGATACCTTCATACAAGTCTTCCCCCTCCAGCATCTGAAATAACATCATTTCACAATACGCTCATTTTTTTCATTTAAAAAGAAAAACTCTTAAGGTCCCATGGACGCAAATGCAGCAAAACCAGAAGACAAATAAAGCAAAGATGTCGTCATTACACTCTCCAAAAAAGTCCCAAAGCAATAAATCTTCTCTATTTTCAGAAGAGTAATTTAGCTTATGAAGCACTCACCCTTGTTACAGGCCTATCAGCAATGCTTAAGGAAGGTGGGTTCAGGGTTAGAAGGTCTTTCTTAGCTTGGGTTGAACAACAAACCTGCCTAAACTTGACAAAATTAGAAGCCTGTTCATTCATATACAGAATTTATGTATATCTAGTTCTCACCTCTATGGAATAAGCACAAAAAAGCAAACTTTGTTCTATGCATAGAAATGAACGATGGTACATCATAGGCATTATGTAGGTCTCTGACACAACATTTGATTTAACAGGAATCGTGAGAACATCTCTTAACAGTCTCTGTCAGAATGAAAAAACAAAAAATTAAAACCCTCCAGGTATCACACTCAATCAATCTTATTTTTGAAACACAGTGCACTGCTGGTCAAGAAGGAGACAGAGAGGCAAAATAAAACTTTTTTCTGAGTAACTCAGAACACTTAAATACGTATAGATTTCAGATTTGAAAAAGTGATACATAAAGGAATATTTAACACATTTTGAAGTTGGCAATATCTAAAATATTTTAACTGAGATAAACATGAAAGATTTTATAGGAGTCACAATATTTACCTCAGTAATCTCTATCCTTCTTGTAAGTTCATCAAGAGAAGAAAAGCTGCCATCTAGTGATAAAGCTTCCAGGGAGTTATAAGATGCTCGTTCAGGTGAAATATCTGGAACAGTGTCAAGGTCCCCTTGGTTTGCTAAGTTTGCAGATTCTTCAGTGTCTAGTATGTTACCATTCAAAAATCTGAGAAAAAAATCTTCTTGTTCTTCATTACTGACCTTCTCCTCCTGTCCTGCTGCTCTCTGTATTTCCTTGCACACCTGTGCATGGGCAGTACTCTTATGCTCAGACACTTTTTTACACCCAGAGCATTCATCTGATGCAGTTCTGTCCCATGAAGACTGTTCATCATCGTTATCAGGCTGAATCTGTTGCTGTTTTAAATCACTATTTCCAAGCTGGCCACTACCAATTTCTGAAGACCCAGCAGCATGTTTTGATCTGAGCAGATTTCTATCAGCTGGCACATCTTTATCAGAAGGAACCAAATCAGTAGGCATATAATCAGCATCTGTTAAAACAAAAGCATCTACCATTGGCTCAAGAGGGAGTTTCGCTCCAGGCTCCCCAGCCCCTTCTATTTTTACTGCATCCTTGGAGAGCTGTCTTTCCCTCAGCTGCAGACTGTTATCTTTACCAGCATCCCCAGATGATAAACAGCCCGGAGAAGGCCTGCCCACTGTCCCTGTGGACTGGGTGTGTGGCTCCAATGTTGATTCAGCACTGCAGTGCTGCTCCTCCATGTGGTCCTTTCCTGCAGCTACCCGAAGACTTGCTGCCTCTGTCTGTCTCTCTGTTTTGTTTTCACCTGGGCAAACAGTGCTCAGCTGTTTATCTTCTTTCTTTGGTCCAGCGCCAGAACAAGTTTCAGTACCTAAGTGCAATAGGAAAAGCAGTTCCAGAGTTTTTAAATGATTCAAAGCATCAGCCCAGGGGGGAAAGAGTATACTGTGATTTGATAACATTGTAACCTAATGCTTCAAAATGCACTCCCATAAAGGGCAGGTATTTTATGCTCCAGTCTGGATAACTTTTGTTAGTAGTCTGACTCCTGATTCAGGAAAAAAAAAAAGAATATTTGCAGACATTCTTGCAAGCAAAGCACATGATTTAGTGCCCGTCTGAAAAAAGTTACTCCCAATATGTAAGTGAGTATCTTTCGGAACAGTCAATTTTCTTCTAATGGATATTTTACATGAATCATCTCGTGGAAGCCTGGAGTTCAGGCAAATGCACTTAATCACAGAAAACTGTATCTTGATGCCATTGTATCTATCACCTAGGGAGATACCTCCATTTCCTTTACAGAAGCTGAAATAATACTGATTTAATAAATTTGCAGATCACTAGTTCCTTTTGTTAACACTAAACTAAATAGCAATTACATTTCCCATAAATGGACAGCATAAAAAGATGCTGCTTTGTGGATCAGCAAGTTAGTTTACATATTAAAAATGCAATTTGATGCAGCTTATTTCTGTATTCATATTTATAATACATATGAAAATTATTTTTTTTATCTGAAATTTCAGAGACACACGAGTTCTCCATAGCTTGTGAATTCACCTACTGTTGGTATGATCTGCTGATGAATGAGTAGATGGTCAGCCCAAGTTGTCTATGGAATTATTAGATATTAACCACTGCAAGAAAGCCAAAACTCTGTTTTTAGGCTTATGAAGAGAGAAAGAGGCTGTTAAGAATTATAATATCAAAGTAAGCTAGCTATGACAGAAACTGCCTTTTATTCCATACTTTAATAAAAACTAAGTTAAGACTATGTTATAATTGGACTACTGTTGCAGTAATAGTAATAACCTCAATCAACAAATTAATACCTTTGGAAAACACTTACTTGGTCACAGTGAAGAGCAGAAAGGTCTTATGAACAGATTAATGAAAATATCGAACAGTGCCCTTCTTAAGTGAGTTCTCACAAGAATGACGGAAGATCTCTAAGTCAATTTTATCCTTCCTCACCTGTTAAAACCTCACTTAAAATGTGAGTAACTTCCTGAAGTTGTTACACGAGATAGTCACATTCATTAAAACAAAAGTTTGCATTAATTCATTGTACTGAACAATTTTATTAAATTCCAAACTATCCCCCTTTTAATGGATAATGAAATGCAAGGTACCACAGAAAAGACAGACTTGAAAATTGAAAAAGAGAATATTGAAGCAAATCCAAATGTGGAAAAAATATCAGAATGACATTAACAGAAAGAAAGACTAGAAGGAACCTAACTTCTGTAAAACACTGAAAGAAGAAATAGGTGTGAGACAGGGACTTTTTAAAAATTAGACATAGATGAGTAGACAGCTCAAGGGATTTGTAACGGGATACTGAGCCCTTCACATACAGGTCATGAGTTCAAAGACAGCCCAGATTATTGGTACAAGATTTTGTTACCATCTGTCAATTTTTCCTAGTGGATACATCCACATTACAACAAGCATCTCTGTTGGCAGCCCCAACTGCAACAAAGATTAAATGGAATCGGAAATTAAATCAGATTCTTCACAGTGAAAGATGTCCCTTGAGCTCAGGGCACTGTTCCTAAGGAAGTAATAAATGATCCTAGCACCGTTATCTAACCACAGATGTACAACAACAGGGATGCAATGATCATTCACAGTAAGTTTTCAGCAGTGTTCAATATTTACAACCACTTCAGACAACCCCTGCCCACTACAGACTGAAGGCAAGTTAAGACAAATACCTGAAGACTTAATTAGAAAAGATGCCTTTGCCTACACTACGTTAACTGAAGACATATCCACCTGGGGCAGTAATTTTTACCTGACTGACAGAGGTACAACAAAGTATCTACTGAAAATTTTTTAGCAACAAAACCACCTATGGTAATTAAAAAAATGGTTTCTTTTCCCTCTAACAGAGTTGCATTAGAATGAACACTTGGTTTGTTCATCACAGAAACCTGTAGGCACCATTTTGTCCCGTTAATCCAAGACAGCATAACAGACAAAGTACTGATCTACAGTAATGTACCAATGGAGAATTCACACTTCTCCTTCTTTGTCCTTCCCAATGAAAAACAAATCCCACAGGACCTAAAAGAAAACAAGGTATAAAGAATTCCTCCCCATCTTGGAAACAGGTGTAAACTATATGTACACACTGCAAATTTATGCTAAGGGTTTTGTTAAATTCAGTATTTCATTAGGAAGATTTTCATGAAACACATTAATTTATCTTTAGTTAACACTAAGACTATTAAGTTTCTGCTTTCAGTCAAAAACTGAAGAAATTCATGGGTAAAGGATATATCAAATCTCATCTTAGAATATACACACACAGTATTAAGGGCCAAATTCTCTCTGTTGGTAGATTCAGAGTGAAAATCTGCCAGAAAGTAAAATGTAATAGAACAGACCATTCACAACCCTTGCTCAGAAGGGCAGAAAACGAATTAGGTACTGTCCCAGGAATCTTGACTGGATGACTTCTTATAAAGCTGTTTGTCGGTTGCTATATCCCCAGGAGAGAGGAATTGTGAGTTCTTAGGATTGACTGCCTACAGAGGCTCAAACTATGTTCCTGTATACCTTCAGCAGATCAGTGGAGTAATTTTT
The DNA here is from genome assembly GCA_013397755.1 of Cnemophilus loriae. Lineage (NCBI taxonomy): Eukaryota > Metazoa > Chordata > Aves > Passeriformes > Corvidae > Cnemophilus > Cnemophilus loriae. Next base: position 56,159 of record VZTF01003884.1, read on the forward strand.
GCTTTAGATTACCAGGGAAGTTTGATTTTACTTCAAAGATGCTACCATAGTGCAGTGCAACAACCTCTACAATGTAATATAGATATTGCTACAATGCATTTTATGTATTCTCATTGATAACTGCTACATAAATTCTTATTGAATATTAATTCATATGAAGGCCTGTACTCAAAACTCTCGAGAGTTTTCTTTTCCTGTCTTACTGTAAGTTAGACTTCTACTACAAACAGCTAAATGAGTTAAGTAGTTCTTCCTGTGGTTTGGCGGATACATGTATAAGAAAAGTAAAATTTTGCATGTTTACGTCTCATTTTTCATTTAATTTTTCATTTTTTTTCCTAGAGAAAAAAAACACCAAAAAGCAGAAGTCAAGCATTCTAAGTTTTCAGTGAGAAGGCCCATGCATTTAGGCTTCTGCTGAAAAGGTTAAGTATTAGGAACTGTATGTTTATCATAATATAGGATTCTGCTGGGTTTCAGACAAAATCAAGAACCAGTCCCAAATGGTCATATTGCTTCTAGCTCTGAGCTGGATCACTCAGGCACAGCTTGTTATCCAAATGTTATTTCAGATTATGAATCACCTTTGTCAAATTTCTGTACAGGTTCATACTGATGATGCTTTCCCTACCCAAATCCCTCTAACTGCAACAGAACCCATTCATCCCCACGCTACTGATGCAATGACACTGAGGGGCAGCAGTAGCTAATGACCCCATGCTGCCTGAACAGCTGCTCACACTTGTCAGGGAGAGAATTCACTGCTTCCTTCAAGAACTCACTAATCTTGTGAAAAACATCTTTTGCAAATCTCAACCATTTACACTTGAGTTAGGGTGGAAATATTCCTATCTTTGTATTCAAAGTACTTAGCACTGCTGAAAAATTCTCAGCAGAACTGCTTTTTATTGGATGACGTAGCTTTATTAATTTACCAACATTTCACAGGAACCCAAAGATTTTGATGATATTTTGACAAGATTTACATTAAGAGAAAGGCATGAAAAAATCCATTCACACCATTAGTTACTTCCACATTAAGTCAAGATGTTGTACTAGAGTATTTCAACATTGAAACAAAATGCTCCTGAAGTTAGAACATTCAAATGTTCAGAAATCCTGCTCTCCAGAAAGCTTTTGTTCCCACTTGGAATAAAATCAGAGGAAAAATTGTAATGGTCTAGCTTTTTTCCATGGGAATTTCCAACCATTCAAAAATAAAAAGCACTGTGTTCTTTTGATCTGCTTTCTGAGCTGTAGAACATGTTTGTTTCATGTTTCTAATGCTTTATGTTTAGCTAGGCTACAAGAAGAAAGGTGGAGAAAATGCAATAGAGGGGTCGTGGTAAAAGGATGGAGATAAGGAGGATCCACACATGTAGAGAACTGTGACTCTGTATCTTCATTAATTTCTGATTCTCCTGAACATCCTGTCTGATACACACTTGTAAGATAGTTTAGGTTGAAAGAGACCTCCTAGGATCACCTAGGCCAGTTCTCATCTTATGAGGAATTCTAGCTGTGTTTGAGGAAAGGTACTTAGCTTAAGCCAATTTTGGCAACTGGAATAAGGCAAAAAACCAGAAACTTTTTGCTCAGAGAGAGGAGAGATAAAGCACAGCCTGGTTGTCTACCAATATTCTTTCCCACCCTGTCTCCATTTTAACAATTAATTAATTTGTAAATTTTTCATAAGAACCCAAAGTTTCTGACAAATTACTCAAACAAAATGGCCACTGCCCCAAGGCAAAAAAAGGAAAATGAGGCTGACATAAAAATATGCACTGGAAACAATTAACTGAATGTTTTTCTCTTCAAAAGTCCCCAAAGGCTTCATCATTTTCTGTGTTGTTTCAGAAAAATGCATCTCAAAATCAGTACACTGCATGTAACTTGAAATATTTACTAATACTGTTAACTATCCTCAATTGCCACACCTCAGAACGTCTCTCATCAGGTTGATTACCTAGTATGTATTTGTATACATACAAATTATGCATCTTGTCTCCAGTTTTACACAATTTTGTAGCTTAAGTAAGCTGCTATAAATGCATGCACATTTAAGACTTTTTTTCATTGAAGCTAGAATTACTTTACAATTCTGAATATCAATGACTAATTAAAATTCCAATATTTACCCATTGTGCTGAGAAAAAGAAATTTCATCTATTTGTGCATCTGCAGAAATCCAACAAATGCTGTAGCTTCAAATGAAATAGCTTCATTGTATTTATAGGAATATGTCATTACAGTGTAATATTTAAAACAAATGTATGCACATGTACATACATACACACATACCTGATTTAAAAGCAGTAGCTTCTCTTTCCTTTAAATTTCTGGATTCCATTAACTGAGGCAAACAACTGCTTTCCCCTGTATTTTCTGCAGCTATTAGCTGTAAAATAGGATAGTATTGCCTGTAATTTTTTTAATTAAACAGGAATGCTGTGACTTTTTGAGGCATTCAAACTTCAAAAAGCTTCTAAACTTGAAAGATTTTATCTAATATTTAAAATATATTTATTACCAATTTTTAACAAAGCAGAATGCAATTAAACAGCTGCTTACCTTATTTTTAGATGCCTGTGGCCTGCAGCAATAAAGGAAAAAAGAATAAATTAAACAACCTAGTGGCAACAATCTTCATAATAAATGTAACTGAAATCTTAGGAACCTTTGCTCTGCTCTAAAATTACCACAGAACTTTTCTTCCATTAAAAATGTCAGCCTGCTAGCATACTTTCAAGCACAGATCTGTACTTGCATGAATATCATCAGAAGATAAATTAACCCTAACATTGTTCTACCTAATTGAGAAAGCAGTCAGAAGAAAATTTACTGCAACATATCAAGCAATGTAAATTCCTGTAAAAGGTTATGCTCAGAAGAAACTCTACCAACTTTAAAAATCATGTAAGAACTTGATATCTACTACTATTTAAAATATTGATCACTATAAAAGAGATTGAGGAATGAAACACCCCCCCAAAAACATTTTTCCCTCTCCACAGACTGGGACATTTTCTGGGTTCTGTAAGGTACAGCAGCTCCCACTGACTCCATTCAGATTCACAGGTGAATCAACACTGCTCACAGTCAGTGTGGACTTTGCCAGCTGGATAGAGATTCATGCACCATGTGATTTATCACACAATCTGTCTTGCAGTCTTTCATACAGCAATGAAGATAAAATGTGGAGCATTTTATTTAAAGCTACTGAAAAAAAATTGGAGAGACAAGGGAACAGTACTGATGTTCGTATTCTCTAACAAAAGCTTCAAAAAGTTACATTGACTTTTGAATTTTACCATTTAAACTTCAAATAAAGGACACTCAAAACTATCTTTAAAGAGCAACCATGTCCAGTATGTAGCTATAAACCTTAAGTATCAGAAAAAGTTACATTACTTTCAGTTACAAAAGCAAAATGCTCACATTTTCCAAGACCTGCATGCTACTCATTAAAAATTAAAGTGTAATTTTAATTAAAAAGTAAAATGAGTTTAAAGCTTAGGAAACAAACCCTATATGAAACAATAAAAGCAAACAGGCTTTTGCCTAGAGAGTTCAAAAGAGTTATAATATTAAATACAGAGCACTGATCATGGCAAACGAACACAAGCCTTAATTTTTATCAAATTGAAGGGTTTCTCAGAACAGGGAATGATATCTCAAAACTGAAGTGAAGGAGAAAGCAGAGTTATTCTCAACCAGGCGACAATCCAGGTGACACCAGGGAGGCGCTGCTTGTTGCAGCATGTAAATCACAACAGACTTGAGTCTCGGCCTTTCTGTGGGCTTGCAAGGTCACGTGCAGGGAAATGTGGGCTGAGGCAGCCGCAGGTGCTCAGCGCAATCTCGCAGCAGCAGCACACTGCAGGTGCAAACCTGCAGCTACGGTGCCAGACCTGCCCCCTCTTCCTGTGGGAATGCAGGAATACCTTTCCAGGGGCTCCCTCCCAAAGGCATGCAGAATACAAATAATCCCTGCATGGATTCTGGCAATCAGCGGGGGTGTTTTCAAACTTTGGTACCATCACCCAGAAGAAAAAAATCTAATAGCCAAACCATACTCTTTATGAACAACAGGAGCATTTTGACTTTTGTTATATCCAGATTGACTAAACCAATGCAAATGTACTAGAAAAGATTCTCTCTCCCCATCTGATTGAGAGCATCTCCTGTCACAGGCAGGCCTTTTCATAGCCTTTGAATGTGGTTACCTTCCTTATTGCTGTTGGCTGATCATTTTTCAGTGGCAGCTCATATAATTTCTTCCATCTATGCCTTAAAATCAATGTCTGGACAGCAGGACATTCACCCATGAAAGAACAGATCTCCTCCTCCTTCCTGATGGGTACAATCCTATATGTGTTACTACCTAGGAAAGAACCCTAGGCACTGCCCACAAGTTTGTTATACTGTGATATACTGATTCAGGAAGCTGATGGATCAGGCAAAGCAGCTATGAACTGAGATTTCATTGTTCAGAATACTGTCATGCTAGGAAAGTACAGAATCACTGCTTCATGTAAATGCAACATACATGAAATTAATAGAAGATAACAAGAACTGCATAAAGCATTAAGGAATTGTCCTAAAATGTGGAAATTCGGGAAAAAAATCCTATAGGGTTGGTATGGGTGCTGAAGTCTGAGATGCTGGGCACTTGCATTTCAAAACAATGATTAAACCAGTAGGTATTAGACATGAACACCATCATCAGTTCTACAGTCTCTCTCTTCCTAAGTTAACACTATTCAGTTTTTACTTTGGCTGAAATAATAAAACTCAAAACTCCAGTTCTGGAAAACTGATGATTTGCTAAAACCAGTTCAGATCTAGTCTTCATACACTCCTCAAACAATATTAAAACAATGTGAAAACTGATGGTAACAAAAATATTTTAGTTACGTGTCAGAAAGAACCATCACTTTATAACTAAATTCAAGTCAGCAGTATGCAACTTTTATTTTGACACTGACTATTTTAAAACACCCATATTGGCAAGGAGACAAAAGCTGCAGTAACATATTAGTTTGAGGAGTAATAATACTTTCTTATACTTACTGTTGATGGGAAGAGCAAACTCTAGTAAGCTTTTCCAGTTCTGGGCCGCTCAGTTCTTTGTCTGAATTCCTCAGCATTGTAACTGGACTAGGAACTGCTGTTTTCCATTTTCTTTCTAAATTAAATCAAAATAATTTTTACTCAAGATAATATAAAAGTAGCACTTGCTTAATATAAAACAAATAGGTGAAACATTAATGGAGAAATATTGACAACTTCTCTGTGTACGTTCTACAGTCTTGTTTCAGACTATGTGGAACAGCACCCTATTCTTTCAGAAAACACTTTCTTTTCATCACATCAGACTCACTGACCCTAACCCAAAAATAAGCTTGAAACAACCGTGGATCAAAGTCTTGATTAACAGAAAGAAGAATTACAAACTATTTGCACCTTTATAATTACATGTGTACACACAAATCCAAAGCAGGAATACTCTTCTTGTAACAAGCTCAGAGAAATTCTGATAGAAATGCTGCTTTTGCTATGTAACCTTCTTTAGCCTGGCAATATAACTGTATTATTTAGAAATATAAACTAAATTAAGTCTTTCTTCTACCACCTTAGTTTAGGTGGTACTCACCCCACTGTTCCTGTATGGAAGAAAGATTTGCAAGCAGCTGCTCATGATACAGTCGTTCAAGCTGAATGAACTTCATCGCCTTCTCATCTGAATGGAAGGTTAAAGGCAAATGCACACATATGTGGACATGGCATGACTTACTTATAATTGGCACCATGTTTGATGGGGAAATAATTATACACTTGAGATTTGAAATAAGTGAATCAAAACGAATAATGGCTAGCATCCGGATTTCTGTGCAAGAAAGAAAAAAAATTGCAGACATGAAAACGGCAGGGAAGACATAAAATCAGTTGAGAAACATTCAAAAAAATTAAAATCCTATTCTTTTCAGTGGCTACCTCTTCCCACGTGCCTTAAGCACAACAAAAGATTTTTCTAGAAAAGAAATGACTGAAATGTTATTATGCTGATAACTTTACCAAAAAAATGAAATCTCTGGGAAATGAAAAGCAGAATAATGACACAAATACCAGCACGTATCTCTCAAGAAATACAAATATATGCCAATAACCATGACTAACTGAAAATATGGCTCCTTTCTAATGACCAGTATTAAAACAATTGATCCAACTTCAACTTTTGAAAAATACCTGCCCCCTTTTCAATCATTGTATACAACACTGTTGGACTGCTGAGTTTACCCTTTGTCTTCCTAAAGATTCTGCTCTCTTTTCTTCTATATGAAGAACCCTTTCCCCTTGCTTAGGGTTATCAATATACTCACAAAAGTATACTGATAGTCACATATTTTACAATAGTCAGGATAATTCTAGTTCCACCAAGCCTGAGTTGTTAGTTGTGCTGTTTAAAGCTGTTTCACCAGCTATTTGAAATGTAATTCTACAATACAGTGAGGATAGAAGTAAGGTGAATGAGGTTCTTAGTAATAAAGAAAAACCACTTTCCATTATTCATGCTAATTAAAACACTAGAGTAATTATTACAAAAACACTACTAGTACTTGTTATTCTTGTTAGCCTCATGCAACAGCACGGCTTATGAACAACAATAGTAATGGAAAGAGTATTCCCTGTCTGCAGGAAATCTGCTATTAGAAACAGAATTACAGATCACAGAAAGAGCCTTAGAGGATCACAGCAACAAACCCTGAATTATTGTTAATATGAGGTTCCACACTGGATGAATTAAAATGTCTGTCATGGATAATTAATACAGTGCAACATGATCAAGTAAGTTCTTTATTAACCTCAGGAAACTGATGGCTGGAGGTACAGAGGAGATATCCTTCATAAATATGTATTATATAGTGGTGTTGAATTCCACATAGGAAGGTGTACATTGCATTAAAAAATATTTCCTTTGGTCAGCTTTAAATACAGTGCCTTTCAATTAAAGCAACTTCAATGAAAGAGGAACTGTTTCTACCATGCTGTTTAAATTTTAAATTTACTGTATTTCCCCCTGCACCATAGTTTGCTACAGAATTTTTCTATGCCTTTAATATGTGCTGTGCAATTTGCATTTTCTGATGGAAACTGCTGAATTAGGATGACCAAGACAAAAGTGAAGTCTTCTAAGACAGTGATGGATATTTCATTTTATATGTTGCATTTATAGTATTGACACAGTTAGTTCTCTGGTTTTATCTACAGGCTAATATAATTTGTCTAGGTTTCTTATGCCTTGTTATTTAGCCTGCTAAACAATTGCCTATTTGCTGTATTTTGTTTCTACAAATTAGACAATAAAGAAGCAATCTGTATGCACAAATTCTTTCATATATGATGCATCTCAGTGAATCACAAATACCTTAAGGGCTTACCATAAGGCCTCTTCTTTTCATAATCTGATCATTTTTCCTTTAAAGCAAAGAGGAAATCCCAGACCAACTGTTCTAAAATTAGAACTTAACTTTAAGGTTTAATATTATTGTTCTCTCACACAATTACTGAAATACATCAGAGCAATTATCAGCAGTTCAACTATTACAATTTTTTGACCAAACTTACTTGGATTATGTAGGAATAAACCAAAATAAACTGTACTACTAAACTGTTCCCAGAAGCAATTACCCATATTTTCCTACAACAATTTCTCAGACTACCTTGATATGATTTTGACTAATTAGCATTTGTCAAACACCATTTTGCTATTGTTTGCAGGTTGCTGATCTCAGCTCCGTGTGTTTGGTATTTTTATTCCAATCTAGACGTTTGTAGTACATATTCTAATCAACTGTTGTGACAATTTTATCATTACTATAAGTACCCTACTTGATATAATACATATCCTATCTATAAACTGGACATTTTCCCAGTTACTAATATTTAAAAGTTATTCTATAAAAACAAAAGTTCTTTGAAAATATTTTACTTCCTTGTTTATGCCCAGCTACTAATGATTGCATCAGTACAGCTGTTGGAAGTGAACTTATCCCTTAACTCACATTCCAGTTGTTTGATCAAGGAGGATTTGCTAGCATATTGTGTATTCACTCATGGGTAAATTATGGTTGTTCACTTCTTTCTAACCCTGACCCACAAGATGTGAGTTAACAGCAAAGCATTTGTCTTTTATGTTTCATCATGCCACACTATTTTAATACTGTGCAACAATTTCTGCAAGTAAAAGGATACATTCCTCCTCTTGAAAATAGGTCTCAGCTATCTGCAAAAGTGGAAAAAAAAAAAAGATTAAGATTCTATAATTTTCATGACAGCGGTAAGGACGTAATATAAACGTTTTATCATAGTTTTAAACATCTGGTTTGCAGGTTCCTATATAGTTTGGGTAAAATATGAATGTTCAGACAAAATAAATATATTCCTATTCTAGGAAGAATGTTTTAAAAGAGTATCAAACACCAAAGAAATATTAAGTCCTCTCACACAAAACAGATTTACCCAAATCTTAGTAGAGTTTTATGTTTCTACAACAATAAAAATTATTTCAGAAAGATTTTTAGTTATCTTAATAGAAAGCTTCAAAATTACCTGGAACAGAAGTACTATTTTTACTGATACAAGTTCAAAAGTTTGAATTCTGTGCCTGACCAATGTTTCCTTATGTTTGATCAAATTAAGATCATTGCTGCGCTCTCCTGAGCATTACATTGCAATGTGTTAAAACAGAAATGGAGGTTTCCTGACTGATAAGAAAAGAACAGTCTTTTGTTTCCCTTTAGACAAAAAATATTTGAGAATTGCAACAATAACTTATTTGTGCTCGTTACAAAACTGTGCAGGCTTTCCTAGAAAGCTGAGGAATAGTGACATCTTTGTTTGCAAATGCAACGAAATACAAAAAATATAAACCTCAGAATTATTCCACAGAGCTCTAAACTACCAGTGACCTTTACAAGCAGCAACTAATCAATCCTCAGGGACAGCAAATTTTGGCAGTCTTCCTATTTGCCATGCATGGTGAGGCAAGGGCAGGGCTTGCAAAATGTGTACAGGAACTGCAGGTACCCTGATACCAGAACATTCAGGTTGAGGCACCTCATAGATGATTCCCCAATGACTTCTATGAGAGTACACAAAAATTCAGTCTCCAAATCTTTGGGACATATCAATTTAAGTAGCCATAATATGGAGGGCTTAAATAAGCCCTTTTGTAAAAGTCTGAAGATGATTGCTCAAAAAAGACAGCAACTTGATAGAGGAGTCTAGATTACAAATTGTATTTCCTGGCTCTCAGCCTTATTACTAACCACTAGAACATTCTGAGCCCAGTACCTTTGAAAGAGAATGGGCAAGAGACTTTTAACGTTCTTTATCTGCACATTTTGTCTGCTGTCCACAATAGCCTCCTAAAGATTTTTGGAGCTGTCAAAGCTCTACCTATGTTTTACATAAAAACACTTCTTCGATTCTGTAACAAGTCCTAAACAAATCAAATGAATCCCATTCAAGACAGGAAAAAAAATTACACCCTATTTTAATTAAAAGTTGACTCTTAGAACAGCCTGTTATCCCACAGCCTTTAAATATTCAATACAAGCTGCTCACAAACACCATGGATTGTTAATACTCCAGAATATCTGACACAGCTCTTGATTTTACATTGAATTTTGTCACAGAGAACAGAAAAAGAATGTGATAGAAGAGTATTTGCTAGACTTGGTTTATGTTACTATCAGGCCGTATTAGCAATCTGAAAATAAAAAGACTGAAGATGACAGGTTAATTCACTAGAAAGGGAAGAAAATTCTTAATAGACACTTTACAGGAATGCTAAACTTAAAATCCTACCCTTCTCATCCTCAATTAAAAAAACAGGTTACTATCCTTGTAAGTTCCATTAGCTTTCTTTCAAACACTCCTTTCAAAATGCTTGATAATTTTTAGGAAAAAAGAGATAGTGCTTGAATACGTTTCAATCTGAATAGGCAGATTCTGTTCTCAGTTCTGTCACAGTTCCTGTATGACTTTCAAAAGGTTCTTCCCCTTAGGGTTTGGCTTCCTCATCTAAAAAGCAACAGATCTCACCTCCATCATGTGCAATTGATCTCCTTGATGTTTGTAAAGCATTTTAAGTTTTTGCCCTATCTTGTTTTCCAGAAATGACCTTTGTACTGACTCATGAACCACCAAATTTGATGTGGCTAAAAGTTCAAATCGTTAACCCTAAAGCTAAGCTTCTCATAAGTTAAGGAACAGTACCAAATATCTTCGCTCAAGCATGGATTACAAAAAAATAATTTAAAATTCGATGTCAAATGTAGTTTATCTATAATATGCCAGCCTAAAGAGAAATCTCTTTCTCTCATATAATCACTTATTTGTATCAAAGAAGAAGCATGCAGGAATGTCATTGCAGTTTAGAAGTTTAAAATATTAAAACCATCCAATCTTCCAAAACAAAGACAAGCAGCTAAGTCAAATCAGACAGGTATAGATAGTATCTACATATGGCCCATGTTAGACATCACAGCCAAGCAAAAAGTCTTCTAGTCTGCTGTTAGTCTGACACAACTAAACTGTAAATTAATACTGCATCAAGTTCTATCCACATACACATTCTGCATCATAACCTCCAGAAAAAAAAGCAACATACTGCCCATTTTGTAAGAAAGATTGCTTTTTAAACCATAGTTTTTCCTTTGGTCTTGCAGGTGTGGCAACTGTATTTATTTAAAGGTATACGCTAAGAAACCTTGAATCCTAATATTCACGCATGAAATTTATGCTAGAAAGAAGTCTGCAGCAGTAAAAACAATTCCAGATTTAAAATTTTATTTACGTATCTGCTGTCCTGTAACTACACCAGTGTCTTACAAACCTTATTCAAGGTATATTAAAGAGTGATTTTCCTAAATCTCCCTGCCAAACTAATTTCACCATTTGGGGAATTCAAAACCCATCCTTAAGAGTTTCCTTTAAGTACAGAATATACTTAACAGGGCAATTTATAATTTAACAAATATTAGAAGAGCTTAGAGGAGATATTTGCCTTGACCATCTGTTATGCATCAAAATATCCTGTCCAGATACGAGTATTGGCATAATTGCATTTATGCATATTCTTCCTAACGAATAAAGGTCTCAAATAAAAATAAAATTGGGTGCAGCACCCCAGAATTGCAGCAAGTACCTGATGGAGACACAGGGGCAGTATCTTTGAATCCATCTGCTCAACCTCTTCACGGAGCAAAGAGAAAAGAGACTGCAATGTTTGCTTTTGTTCTTTTGGATAAAAGTTTTCCTTTGCTTCCACAGCATCTTCAGCCTGCACAAAATCTGCATCTGTAATAAGAGTATTTTCCTCCTGGATCGCTGTGGTTCCCACTGTAAAAACACCTTTAAAAAGGACAAGTACTTAGGTTAGGGTTCAAAAAAATACATCAAGTTGCTTTTCTAGGAAATTTCAATATGAACGTTATGAATAAAAACCTAGTATCTTAAATAACATCGTTGCCAAACTAAATACTGGCCTTGTCAAAATTAGTTGTGACAGGCCTGTCTCACTGTCAGCTCACCTACCCAGCAGAACACAGTAACATACATTATATATATTTCTACACTTCTAACTGGGACCCTGCTTTCATTTATGGGGAAAAAAAATAAAACACTTAGACTGAAAGTGTCCCACAGAGTTATTAGTAAGAGACCAGGATGACCTAAAAGTTGTTTAGAATGCAGTTTTGCTCAGAAAGGGCAAATAGCAGGTAGGTGAGGACAGTGTGAATGAGGTTCTCAGTTTGTCTCTTTGCTCCTGCCAAGGACCTCATACCAGGAGGTGTCCTGGGGATGGACAGACACAAGGAAGGAAGGACAATTCCACAGGTTCTTTTTCTTCAGATGGTAAGACAGTGGCTCCTCACGGTGACAACAGGATCTTAAAGGATAGAAAGAAGCAGATGATGACAGTGTGGGATCCTATTGTAGGAGACAGATGTCTACGGGGACTGTCCTGCTAGAATAGTTTGTTTGAGAGTCCAGGGAAAGAGCCAGTAGTGCTGATGTATGTTGGTAACAACGACACAGTGGTGTGTAAACTGAATTTAGATCTCAGAACTTCCTGCTAGACAGAAAACTAGGCTCTCTATGGTACATTTCCTGGCAGTTCACTGTTGCCTGTCCCCAGTTTTATAGAAGTCAAAAAAAGTCAGGCATTCGGATGGAGATATGAAGAATAATGTAAAGCACAACAGTATAAGAATATTACAGGAAAAAACTTTCTGGGTGCAAATCCCTCATTTTATTGTTAGAAATGCAAAACTTGTTATTTTGATCATGAATATGATAGTTGTGAGAAAATGTTAAATGAGATTAAGAAAGAAATGTAGAGTAGTAGAAGTGACAGCAGTACTGGGAGGAATCAACTACCCATACACTGACTGGATCAGTTTCTCACAAAGATCAGAGAATAAAAGCAATAAATTATAGCTTCCTACAAAACACAGTCTTTCGAGCAACCAGAAAACTACAGCTGATTCCAACAGTTTATTAACTTCTTATTTTTCTTCTTCATAAAACATTGAATTTGACACACTTGCGTAAGACTGAACTTAAAAAAATTCCCCTAATTATTTGAAATAATTTAGAGAATTTGGCCACAGAAAGGTGCACAATAAACTTAATAAACTCAAATTATGATGACTATTGTTCCCCAGCTACAGCCATTTTCTGCAAATGATGTTATCATCTGAAAGACAGACAGCTGAGGGCACTGTTTCAAGTATCTTTGTGTCCTCAGCTTGGGCACTCGGTTTCAGACCCCTTGTCCCCGTGGCCACTGAAACCCAGTAATGATCATTCAGGTTTAAGATTTAGGGCCTAAGAAAGGCATTAGCTTGTCCATAGAAGGTTCCACCATTTTATTTTTGATTATTTAAAACTCTTTCTTTAGTAAACTATCCAAGTCAGGAGTACTAATAATCTCTGTGGGTGGCTATTTTCACAGGGTTTACTGCCAGAAAAAATATGGGTGTAACTTAACATGGCTTTTTCAAAATTAATGCACATGTCTGATTTTCCGGTATTTATTTGGGCTTCCTGTGGGCCAAAAGCAACAAGAGACGTAATTGGATGCAAGATACAAACCAGGAAATACTTCTAGAGATGGAATTAAGGCTGTCTTTAAAAATACAGCTTCCTGTTTAGTACATTATCATGAAACCAGAAAAGAGGGTCCTCATGTTCTGGCAAACTTTTTCTCTCAGAAAAACAAACAACGAAACCAAAGGTCACTTCAAGCTGCACTTTATTAAGCAGTTAATAATCACCTGTCATGTCAAAACACGTACATTGACTGCAACATGGTCAACAGCAACTATCATGAAAAACCTTAATTTTAATGTCATCATGATACTGTTGCTAACACAGTTTATAAACTGCATTCTTATTCGTACATCAAGTTCAGCTGTCACTCAGAATCAAATTCTGCCCGTCCAATTTCTTCCCTGATTTTGAAAGCGAGGCCTTACAGTTATGTGGCTTAATTCTAACTTGTTTGATTTTCAACACAAGACAATATTTGTGCCTTAGTAGCACTACAACAAAGAAGTTTCATTGTAACACTTAGTAATGCTATTTCATCATAAAGATGTGATAGGCTAAGATCCCTATTTTCTTCTTTTCTCCCTGTTCTTGAAAAGAGCACACAATACTACTTTTTCCAGAAATCAGTCAATCTTACTGTCCAAAGCAGATTTTTTTTTTTTAACAAGATACTGGTATCTTACAAATATTTCTGATTTTTTAATATGGAAGGACTAAATTTTTTCACTTTATAAAGCACTGATATTTACTCCACCCCAGAAAGGAACCAAAGCCTCATGAAAATATATGTGAAAAGACACAGGAGACATCAGTGGCCAGAGCACTCAGCAGGCCCTTGGCAAAGAGCTAGGTTCAAGTTTTTGCTCTGCCAGGTTCACAAATGTTTCAACTGACCCCTTCTATGCCCAGTTGGGTGTGCCAATTTTTCCTAAGACATATGGAGAAGCAAACTTTCTCTCAATTTCCCCAACAGTTCACAGAAGCAGCCCCATGTTTGACTAAAAAAGATCAAATTTTGACGCACTTTGTGAATAAAACCCCACATTTTTCAGTATGTCTCAGGTTTTCCTCTTTGCCAGTACTGCAAGTATATGAAATGAAAATGCTCTTGCTACCTGCCTGAGAATGAATCCAAGGTGCAAGTATAAGGGATTTGCTATCAAAATGAAATTATGGATGTTGCCCTCTGTTTTTTATGTGAATTTGAATTTTCATATTCAGTAGCACTAGCTTAGGTCACCAGTAACAGAAGTTTCGAGTACAGAAAACATATGGTAATCTCTTTTTTTAAACATTCTTTGGTACTCAATACAGAAAGCTGTTTCAGACTGTTTCATTCAAGAACTATTGAGGGGAAAAAAAAAAAGACCAGCAAGTATTTAAAAAACATTCAGTTTTAAGAGAAGAGATTTTTAGACAAAAGTGTTTGCGGTAAAGATACAACTTTAACTGAGCGAGCCCCAAATCTTGTTTAGTTTGGCACACAACCCTAAATAAAATAACACCAATTGAATTTTCATATAATTTGACCATCTTATATTCATATATTTTATTTGCTTCAACACCAAATCCATCCCAAACACTCCACTCTCTTCCTTCCTCCACCTTCAAGCTTCTTTAAGAAATAAGTGGAATAATTTACAGAAAAAGCATACATTGCAGAATTTAACTTGGGCAGGTTACTGTGCTGTACTATGTTAAGGAATCATATACTGATTTTACAACATTAAGGTACCAGTTATGCCAGGACTGACCTTTTGAAAAAAGATGAACTTCTTTTCAGGGAACATGTATAATTTGAAGTCCATATTTACAAAAATATATCTAAACAGATTAAACGTAATGAATCACTATCTCTACCACACTAAAGTTAGTACAATTCATTACAAGGAATAACATTATGAATAATCACCAAAGTTTAAATTCTTCAGTTAAAGTGTACATCAATTCTTTGGCCACTTGTCCTCCCTAACCAGATATAATCACAGTACATTCAAAACTATGATGAGCATACAAAAAGAATGTGAGAAAAAACTGGGATTTAGAAGCTATAGACTTGTCAATCCACTCTAAATCTCCTACAGCATCAAGAGGGCTAAAAAGAGGTGCTTCTTCAAACAATAAAGATGAAATCCTGGAACTGTCTACTCTGGGACACTGAAATGGATGCAAAAAGCAACTGTAAGTGAGGTGACAAATTCACTCTAAAGTATTACAGTCTATCAGTTTCCACTTGGGGAAGACCTGAGATTACTGCAGATGGCAAGCAGAACATGCGAACAAACCCGTACATGTTTGCCTTGTCCTGATATTCTCACCTACAAATCCTCTGCTGGCCTCTGTCAGGGGAAGAATATTGAACCAGAAGGATCTTCAACCTGATACAGTGATTGTTATTCTTGCATTTCAGTCTACTGATAGTAGAAGCTAGCATAATTTTAGCTTCAACACATCCCAAGCATATACAGACAGACAATAATCAAACTTATAACTGTTTATTCTTTACAGACAACTATTTAGAGGGTTTCAAACACATTGCAAGTGCGAGTACTTGCTCTTTCTTCTAAAGTATAAACATGTTGAGAGCGAAAGATCGGCTTCTCTAATGATCACCAATATTCTGCTGAGCAAGTCACAAGTAAACAAATCTTACTAAAATGTAATTTTCCATATTCCACATAAATTGCTTTAGTCACTAGCAAGAGGAGGAATACAAACAATAATATCCTTTTTAAGTCAAATGTCATCTTTTCTAGAACGGCAACATTTAACAGCAATCCTAACAGGTGTGCTTATAGGGAAAAAGATTAATAAATCTCTTCCTTAGTTATGAGTCAAAGTCACTCACCCATGATTTCTCAACAGTTTAAAATATTTTTTTTAAAAAATCACAACAATATATGCCATGCAAGTATTCAGTTTGATATTCCAGCTTGCTTGTGTGGTGCTCTGCTGTCACCCACTCAGGAATCTTCCACTCTAGTTTGATTATTCTCTCCTTTAACTCTGAGTTGGTATAAAGACAAGAAAGCTAGCTTGGATCTTTAATGCAGAGGGTGTAGTGAGATATTCAGGAATCATTTAAAATAACTGGTGCTGGAAATTAAATGGAAGATTGCCACTAAAATAATGACATTTGCAACATCAAGAAATTGTGACATAGTCAACTGCATTTTGTGAAAAAAGATCCATCATGTGAGAGCATCGAGAAAGCTAAATGTATATTAGCCCATAAACAATGGGAGATATAATGTAATTTTATATTTTTATCTTCCTCTCTAACAATCAAGGTTCTTTATCAATAAAGTAGCAAGAATTTATTCATAAAAATTCAATAAAACTCTAAAGAGTTTTGCAGGCAGGATGTTGTCTGGTGTGGTTTTTTACATTGACAGCTTTTTCCATGAAATTTCCTATTTTTTCAGGATACTGATTTTTGTCTTAAAACTTCAATCTACTGTGGACAGCTCATTTTGTGGTACTTCTGCATCAGTTCATTCCATTTATCAATACGAATACAAACTAACAGAGAAAGAATATGAGCAAAGTTTAACTTCCAGTATTTAGGTGAATTTTTTCCTTTTCTTCCTCTTACTGTGCTTCAGATATCTCTGTCAACATGTATGTATAACTTTTCATCATCTTGTTTTTTGTTATTCCCAGTATACAGATGACTGGTTGTCAATTACTTCTTCTCATTTTAATTATTTATTCTATTATTAAAACCTAAATCTCCAGATGAAATATATGTACTTTATTAAGTGCTGAAGAAAGGTATTGAGAAATCATTCTCCCTATTATGACATATTTCAGAATGTTCTTATCTCTACTAGAAAACTTAATTTTTCTTTTCTAGATTTTGCCTATTTGTACAACATATGGAATGCAAGGCTTCCTTCCTCTCCTGTCTTTACCTATTCTATAACTCCTTAAAATCATAATCAGTTTTCAGATTAGGTCACAAAAGACTTGCCATTTATGAGTAAAATTGTATTTTAAAATTATTTTGTTAAAAATGTATGGAAAAAAGCACATGTGAATCAGCTGTTCTTTCAAAGAAACCTATGCATGAAACATACTGATTTTAATTAATATATACAGCACTATGACACATAAACTTTAGGATGTATGGCAAAAACCTAATATAACACATTATATTACACTAAATCCTATTCCTTCAAAAAAGGAAAGAAGGATATCAAATAAAAACATGCAATAAACATTACATTTTCCTTATCCAATTAATATCCAAAATATCTAAAGAAAAAGTAACATCAAAAATTGGTAGGAACACATTTTTTTACAGTTCGTTACCCAAAACACACAACCTAGGACTATCTGGTAAGCTTTGAAAAATGTAATTAAATTTTACAACAGCAGGGCAAAATCAAGCTATTTGGTACTTATAACAAGATTTCAGATGTTGACGTGGGATCAAGACACCAAAATCTTGCACTCGACCATGATGTTCAAATAAGCAAAACCATAATGCCAGAATTTCTGTCTATTTTGATTTGGAAGCCAGCCCAATTTCCATACTGACACTGTGTATCTCCCTCTACTCCTGTTTACTTGATGTGTTACATTTGCTACGTAGGCACTGTTTAAATACAGAAGGTGAAAACATGTAGAGTTGAATCTGATTGAACATAACAGCAGTTCTGGAAAAAAAATAGTAAAAGAAACCAAAAATCACCAAACCTTTAGTGAAATGCTAAAAATAATTAGTACAACAACTAAAATATATTTCTTATTAGCTCAGATTTAAACTACAGTGTTACTTCTGAAGTAAACAGAACAAAAAAAATTTAAATTCTGTACCTTTAGGTTTTTTACTGGAGCTTCTTTTGCTTCTTGGACTTCTTTTTCCACCTGGCTGTTTTTCTGTAATAGGCTTTTCCTCCAGCTGAGGGTCCATATGGACATTTACAGATCTTCTCTCAGTCTCACTTTCCTTACAGCTTGGGATCCAGTCTCCACTGTCCATATTCTCATTATTATTGATGTTATCCTGTTCACCTTTATCCTGTCGTCCCATAGCAATGCTACTACTGGTCACAACTTCATTCCCATCACTGTCAAGTTGATTTTCATTTTCATCAGCTGAAGGAATCAAATGAGATGCCAAACTTTCTACTCTATAGTTAGCAGGAAGATTGTCCTTTGAGTCTATTTGCAGATCATTTGGTGGAAAGTCTCTGTCATCCATTAGAGCGTTACTTGTTGGACCACTTAATCTCCCTCCAGATATTTTTAGACCTAAAATATAAAATGGAACAAAGCATTTATAATATGTATATTATAATAGATAAATAATGTCAGCCAATGCCAGCCAAGAAAGATTCGCATTAGCCAAGCGATACAGCTTAAAAGTATGGGGAATTTCATTCACTGACTCATTTAAAGTTTTAAAGTGGGGGACATTTACATACCAAAAAAAAAAAAATCTATAAAGTTATATTTTTATCCAGTTATAATCGTTCCAGTTACCTGAAGCAAAAGCACAGCTGATCTTTACAGCAGTGCTCCCAGTGGTACAGCTGAGGTAATGAGAAAAACAAAAAGATAAACAGAAGCCATCTCATGTCCCCCTCCCCCCCCCTTAAAATCCACGGCTAAAACAAAAGCATTCTTGTCACATAAGATCATAGTTTGCCTGAAATAAAAATAAACCAGTGAGGAATAAAAGTAGAACAACTTTTGATTCTGTCAGTGATGGTATCAGATCAAACTTGCAGATAGATTAACTGTGTTATCAGAATTAGATGGAAGTAGAACCTGTTTATTGACTCGTCACTTTATTTTCAAGAAAACATTCAACATGTCTTCAGTATACACAGAAGCAGATGGTTTGCTGATAAAAAACCTAAACCCCCACCTACGCTCAGCAGGAGTCAATTTTCCCTTTTTTGTGAAGATGCAACTCCAACCAATGCTTCAATTGGACACATTCATGGGAACAAAAAAGGAGTAACTCAGCAGNAGACACATTCATGGGAACAAAAAACACAAAAGGAGTAACAAAACAAAAAAGGAGTAACTCAGCAGAAGACCTACATGTTACAGGACCATTATTGTATCAGTTCCTATCTTTAGCCTTTAAAAGCACGGCAATACTGCTGTTTAATTTAGCGACCATATACCTGAAAGACAGCTCCATTATGTACATCTCAGTAGATTTAGCTCACGTTTTAAATAGTGAAGCCAAGAATCAGCAAGCACTCTTGTATTATAGAAGAGCTTAGGTAAGCCTCCTACAGCCAGCTTCCTATACTTTCCTTTAAATGAAAATGCATTTTAGGATACCTGTTTTCACCAGGCTTTCTTAACTCTTAGTATACACAAGTTCAGTAAATGAAATACACCCTTGCTAAATACGCAAGATAATCTTTCATTTTACTTACTAGAAGAATTAAAATTGCAGAAAAATGGAAAAAAAAAATCAAAAGAATAAGTAGGCTTTCCTTCATACATAGAAACATATTTCTGACAAAGATTACTAAAGAGATTTTCCCCAAATTTTTCCTTCATAAACTTCGTAGTTGCTAAAAGGACTGAGGAAAAAAAAAAGAAAAGAAAAAGAAAACATCACTCCTATCTTAGGGACAAGAAGGAGGATTCAGGAAGCTACAGGCTGCCCTGCCTCACCTCAGTCCTTGGAAAGTGATACAGCAAGTTAGCCCAGAAAGCATTTTCAAACATCTGAAGGATAAGAAGGTCATCAAGAGCAGCCAGCATGGATTTATGATGGGTAAGTGGTGCTTCTACAAAACACTGACTCGCTCAGCAGAGGAAGGGGGAATAGAGATTTACTGTGACTGTGGTAAGGCTTTTGACACTGTCTCCAATAACGTGCCCACAGACAAGCACACAAAGTACGGGCCTGATTAAATAGATAGTGAGGAGTTCCAGAGAAGCACACAGAGGGCAACAAGCCACCACCAGCTGGGCAACACAAAACCAAAAGCCAGCACCACCCAGGACAAATCCATCTCTGTTTCCAACCTGAAGAACTTGCTAACCACTTCCAGCCATACCAGTCTAACAAAAATTACTGTCCATCCTAAAATATATAAGCAGCACTAAGGAAGGGTTAGATTGGACATTAGGAAGCATTTCTTTACTAAGGGTGTGGTCAAACACTGGAACAAGCTTCCTAGAGATATGGTCAATGCCCCAAGCCTGTCTTAGAGGCATTTGGACAATGCTCTTTACAACATTAACTTTTGGTCAGCTCTGAGTTGCTCAGGCAGTTGGACTAAGTGATAACTGTAGGTCCCTTCCGATGGAAATATTCTATCCTTGTCTAGAAGAATAATGTATTGTACATCAGAGATGTAAGTTGCCTTTTCCTTTGGCAGACACATTAGATAATTGGTTTTGCCTGAGCACCAGAAAGACAAAGGGAACTCTAGAGGAGATACCGAGGACTTATCTGGAGAATGCATCTGTTCACTAGAAGGATGCTCCTTAATCAAGCCACTTTCTCTCAAAGAGAGTTAAACACAAAATGAAAGATTAAGAGGAGGACAGAAATTTAATCAGACCAGAAAGAATCAGGACTAGACAATATTGTTAAAGACACCCACACTACGGTTATGCTGATTTACTGATAACTGTTCTAAAGCCCTAAAAATATAATCCCAAACGCAATGTCATATTTGAAAGGTTCACTTTTTACTCTTTCTGCCATATAAAATAATAACTACCGCTGCTTTCCCCAGCTCATAGATCAAATGATGCACCAAAAGAGGTTGAAGTAAATTGCCCAAACCCCATGAGGAATTAGTTTTAACAGCAATAATTAAAAATCAGGATGTCCTACCACCACTGTCTTTCTTCTATCCGTAGAAAACAGTTTATCCTTTCAACAGCCAGCAAAGGGAAAGAGAAATATGAATGCATTTGAACAAGGTGTTTCCTATTTGATTGTGCAAAATGAGAAAAGATGCTTTTGACAAGTGATATTTGCTGTAGAGGAAGCTAACATTCTGATGGAAAATGTTAACTCACTTCCTTTGAACATTTGGCTAAAACGATAGTCCCTCTCTAACTGAGAAACTGGAAAGCACAACATTTCTTGGTTTATTGCTTGAAACTCAGTATTTCTCCAAATAAAAGTAGCCCTGAAAATCTGTTCCGTTCTATAACCCTTAGGACTCCTTAGAGAATGAAAACCCAAAAAGAGCTAGTTCAAAGAATTTAGAACAGTCTCGCCCTTGATCTTTTAAAAGGATTTCCCCTCCCACCCAGATGAAACTTTTTACCTTCTTGATTTTCAATGCTGCTATTTGCAATTCCTTTTGAGTTCACCAAGGCACTAGGCAGGTATCAAAGTGAATCTAAATCCTGTGAGAATGAACTTTAGCTCTGTCTAAAAACACAAGTAGAAACACTTATTTATAAACAGAAATGGAATTAAAATCCCTCGTGATTTAAACTATGTTTAAAAGGCCATTAACATGCAATTCCTGTATTTACTGTTTTGCCACTGAAATGAATTGTAAACACAAACAGCATGCTAATAAAAAATGCTTGTTTCTTCATAGGCTCATCTTTCCTCCCTTCACTGGTTGCCCAAAATTGAAATAAAAGCAAACACTGAGTAGAACTGTGCTGACCTTTGTTAAAAGGTACCAATGAATAAAAGTGCTTCAGTTGCCACACAGATTCATACAATTGGCACATGTAATCATGGTGATTATGGCACAAATGAAAAATAAAATGGAAAATATTTGCCAAGTGGCTAAAAGACAAAGTCTGTATTGAAGAAATGAGTTGTGTGTTCGTTTGCATTAGGACAAACATTATGTACATTAGAGAAATGGACCTCGCTTGTATTTTAGGTCAACTTCAGTTTTAAAAGGCCCATGCTCATCAGTGTTCTTTTTCATGTACTTCATACAACTTAATATAATTTTGACAACTTTTTCAGCTGCTCATTTTTTTCCATCTATCCTTACTATGGAAATAGAACCTTAAATACAGCTGTTTGGATTGTGTTTTGAACTTTAAAAAAAAAAAAAGAAAAAAAAAAAGGTTAGTAAGAACTGGAATCATTCCTGACCGGGCACAGATGAAATTTGAAGAGGGAATTAAAAACAAAACAAAACCACAAACACCACCAGCCCCCCTAAACTTTCATACTAACTCAGCTCCTCTATCCTGGACAGCTCGTGGGGTCTGTGAATGTTTACTGAACATACAGTGCAGTATTTCATATACTGATCTCAGATGCATCTTACAGGACAATCCAGATCATAACATTGCTTCTTCTAACATTCAAAAAGTTTACATCAAATTGGTTTTGTATTCCATTTGATTGCCTTCATATAGCTCCTCTGCCAAAGACACTATTTTCCCTCTTTCATTCTCATGACATTTAATTTTTCTGTATTAATTAAAGAGATTTAAGTCTTTGAAAATCAGCTTCCCCCCTGTATCACCCACACTGCTCTATTCAAAATGAATGGGCATTTCAGACTGGTTCCCAGTATTGCTTCTATGCAATATTTTCATTAACTTTGATGATAAACCACAATAGCTGTATAGTCTGCAGTTATAAGCATTTTTGAGGATTTAATTCAAAATTAATTGTAGCAATAAGTGCTCCAAAAGGAATAACATAAAATTCACTAACACAAAGAGAATATCCCCAGCCTTTTGGAATAAAGAAAGCACATCTATGTGAAATAGGGATTAACTGGTCATTTTGTTATGATGAAAAGCATCTCAAGGAGATACCAAACAGAAAACTGACCATGTGTCCAAGCTTTCTTTTTCTTCTGAGATATAATACAGCAAGTGTTACATGCACAAGAGAAATCATTATGTCCTACCAGGCGCTACTCAATTACAACCAGGGGGGGTTTTTTGTGCATAAGATACACAGAACAAGATGTACACAAGAGAACCTGGATCTCAGCAACGTAAGAGTTTTAGAAAGGAAGGGTCAGGACTACATCTGGCAATAGCAATTCAGTCTATAAAAGGATGTTATGTAAACAAACAAACAGGCTGTCTAGAGATGTTGTGGAATCCCCATCGTTTTCAAGAAGTTCTTCAGCAAGTCTCAGGTTTAAGGACAGGTAAAAAATAGACACTAACTAGCATTAAAGGAATTTAGTTTTCTTTATTATTGCAGGGGTTTTATCATCTTTCCCCCTCTTTTTACTTAAATACAAGCAGCTTTACAAGTCCTAGAGAAAAAAAAAAAATCAAACTGATTCCATGAAAATGAAACAAGTATTTTTAAAAACCATTATGTTTAGAAAGTTGGTGCTTCTACCATCAGAACAAAAAGACGAAAACTGTAGAAACACTAAAATTTAAAGAATGACTAAACCTAATCCACATATTTCGTAAGAAGAATAAAGCTATTGACCTTTCTGATAGCTGGTGTGAAGATACTATCATTTAAATAGTCTTGTGATGCATCTCTTTTCATACTGATAAATAATCTTCTACAAATTAATAAAAACCAATGTGAAAACTATCATGGCCATACACAAGCAAAACATATGCTGCAAGTTCTTCTTACTGCTCATTACCATCCACATAGAAGGAAAAAGCTTGATCTCATTTTATGAACATTTATATTTAATACCAAAATGAAGATTCAGGGATGGGGGGGGAACTCTAAATGATACAGTATCTACGTGACACTATGTAGAAACAACATACAACATAACATTATGAGTTCATTAGTTTGCACGAAAAAGGACAGTGTCTACTATGCTGTTACAGGAGCTAATAAACAAAAAGCACGTATGTTCTTCAGAGACGTGCAAATGCAAGTTCTTTACAACAGTTTGCTTCTTCATCTAATGTGGAAGCCAAGATACAGCTAAAGAAGCCTGGAATATTATCACCAGAGTGCCCTTGCCTCGCCACAACCAAGAAAAGTACTAGTTGCTGAAGATGTACTTGACCATCACAGAATTTGCTATAGAAAGAAAGAGACAGCAGACAAAGGTGGTAGGCAATTCATGCAGCTGTAATCATCTCACAAAGCCAGACTAATTCCAGCTAGCAGAATTCTGCTCTGCATTGTGTTTTATGTGAAACACAATGGTTGGAACGCTGCTGTTTCTAAAGAAAAGGAAATAAAGATATTTATATGTATGCTTCCATTATCCAACCTGACACCTCTGCAGAAAAAACCACCCCCATGCTGTTGTGCTGTATTATAGCATGGACTCACTGGTAGTTTATCATTTCACGAGATAGACATGTACAATCCCTTTACTGGACAGCCTCACCATGAGAGAATTTCATTAACATCTCCTGACTGTTCAGTTTGCCCTGTTTGGCTTTGAAAAAAAGTGTACTAGGGGTAAAAATATCTTTCTGCGTGCTTTCTGCTTCTGTGTCAGATACACAGATTAAGAGGTCAATTTTTTCAAATGTGTTACGTCTGTTGTCCTTCAAGAAGTATTCAGATACAGGACTTTATCTAATTTCATTGAATTTACAAAAATGTCTGAGCATGAAGACTTTGGTGGTTTGGCACTTTCTGACATTAAAGTGCCAGTTCTCAAGTGGCAGTGGCATTTAAAGGCACAGTGATCTTCACATCTATAAACAGCAGCAATAGTGAGGTTTAAAGAGGAAGTTCCACATGCTATTTTCAACTTCTAAGCTTCCTAGTCATACTGCTTATTCACAGTTTTAATAAACAATGATAAACATACTGCCAAGCATAATCTTCTATTCCACATTTAACATTACTTTAAAAATGTGTTTCAGTCATGCAGCCAAATACAAGAGGTTTGTCTGGGAACAAATAGTAGCTTTTAGTAGAACATATGACAGTTCAGTCAAAAATTTCACACAAACAACCTGTTTGTCAGCACTCAAAATGCACAATGATGAATCCCCCAAGTGTCTGAAAAGTTTTGAGTTTCAAGCTTCACTAGAACAAATTTGACTGAATGTCACAAGAACAAAAAGCAACCTCACCATTGGATGTGTTAATTTTTTTTTTTGTCTGCAACAAAACACCAGAACATATCTTGGGTAGAGATATGGTAGAAAAGGCAGCAGACCAGACTGCTTTAGGAGAATGGAGAACTCTCATTATTGCACTCTTTTATAAACAGTCTAGACAAATGTTGGTCAGGAATAACCTATGAGTAACTGGTCTTGCCTTGGGATGCATGAACCTCCTTTTAAGTCTTATAAGAAGTAGTAATTTGCCTTTTTTGATTTTTAAATTTTCCTTCTAATTGAAGAACTCCCAGATTTTTGTTACACTTCAGAACATGTGCACAAGTTTGATTACAAAGTATAACAAAAATGAAAAGCTTCCTACTAGACAAATTTGTTCATCTTTTCTAGGATAGGTATTTTCTCCTTACAGGAGAAAAGGAAAAAAAAAAAGTCCTGCAAATCCACTGACTATATTTATGGGAATTAACCAGTTCAACTCACTCTTATCCAAATTTTTACTTTCCAAGGACCTGAGAAAGCTGTCACAGATCTTACCATCTCATAAGAAGTTGCTAAAAAAAATATAGTGATATAAAATCTCTCATGATCTCAGGTAACAATTTTCAACATATATGAAAAAGCAGAAATGACAACAGATCCCTTGAAATGGAGATGCAAGAAGAATGATGCAATTATCCAGAAGTTGTCCAGCTGAAGAAAGAGGAGTGTTCAAAACTTTCTGAGAACTAAATTTCACAGTGAGACTGAATTCCATAATTTTTATATATTGATGAGGGACAAGCAAGTTTTATAGCCCTCATCAACACACAGAAAATTAGTACTGTAAAAATATTCAGTGAGGTCCTAAATCATATCAAGGCCAGAAGCAACCACAAACAGAATAGAAAGCCGTCCATAAAAGTTATGAAACAATTCTTGTCCGTGAGTATTACATACTTGCAGTCCCTCTGTTATCAACCTTGTAGGTCCAACCAGAAGGTTAATTAAGAAGAGAGCTAATTGTTAGAGCTTCAATAATTGCCATCATTAGAAAATCAGAATATCCAGCAGCTCTACTAAAATCTTGCATCAATTTGCTTTATATTTCCAAAAGGAAGGATGGTCTAGTTCCCACATTATTCAATGTCAGATACAAATGAATGAGATCAAATCCCTTCTTTGCTCTGAATCTCCTCCATGAAGTCAGTCACACTGTTACACCATCTGTATTGCATTTCTTAACCACAAAGTACTGATATATTTCACAGGGATGTAGCAAAGATGAATACAATAAAAGATTATGAAATAAATATTTAGGTAAAGAGGACCATACAAGGACTGTAAGGAGGTACAATACATTTAATTTGGTCTTCTTTCTTTCTTCGGCCCTTAAATGCATGAGCAAGAACTCAATCATGTATGAACTGCAAGAGACCTATGTTAAGCAAATCACAACCCTCAAAAAATTAATCACTGGTGTAACTTGACTGAAGTTAATGAAGCTGCAACCACTTAAACCCAGTGGTGAATTTAGCCTTGAGTGCTGTTTCACCTCTCCCCCTTCCAACAGGAAGTAATTATGGTAAATTCATTTCAGCTCTAATTGTGTAAACAGATATTGGCTAGATGAGCTGTCTCTAACCATTCACATATACTTTTGACTAATAGATCTTGAAGAGGTTTTCTGAAGCA
The DNA here is from genome assembly GCA_013397755.1 of Cnemophilus loriae. Classification (NCBI taxonomy): domain Eukaryota; kingdom Metazoa; phylum Chordata; class Aves; order Passeriformes; family Corvidae; genus Cnemophilus; species Cnemophilus loriae. The sequence goes on from VZTF01003884.1 coordinate 82,907, forward strand.
CATAGTTACCAGTTTCTCCACATAGAATTTGAATGCTTGCAATACCTGAGCCTGTAAACAGAGATCTGAAACAGAGATTTGTTTCAGATCAGCTTTTCAAAAAACTGTTATCAAGGTCACTTTAAGTAGTTGCCATTTAAAAAAGATCTTTCCATTACAAAATCCCAGCTATCACAAACATTAACAAAAACTCAGCCCTGTAAGGTGGTAAAAACTAATTTCACTTAAAACCCAAAGTGAGATTGTTTCAAAGATACCGTGACAGAAGAAGTTTAACAGCCCATAGAGAAACGGAATGACTATTATTTCTCCTTGGGTTAATGTTGTTTTATTTCAGTATTAAAATACTAGACTTCAACAGTCTTCCAGAAGAAAAAGAGAAATCCACCTAAGAAACTAAGCAGCTCCCAAAACAACACTGGATAAAGAGTAAATTTATATGCCAGCTCTTGCTAGGATCAAATCTTCCTAGGATCAAATGTGTGAGCTTTGCACTGTGTATGTCACTTTATAAAATAAAGGCATGAGTCAGTGAAAATGCCAAAATATTACTGAACAACTGACAAACTTGTAATTTCAGGACAAGACGCACCCCAATTTGTTTATTTTGCCAAACTGGGTCAACGATAAAACTGTAACAACAGAACAAACAACACCCGAACTGTGATGCAGGTCCAGATGAAATGTTGGTCTGAAGTGGTAAGATCATCATGCCCTCACTTAGAGGCTAAAAGCACACAAAATTTCAAGTTATAACTATCAAGAAAGAACCTCCAAAATGTACATTATGAATTTCCATATTATTTCAGTAACATATTCATCAAGTGAACCTAAAAATCTTCTTAACATGCTCATATTACCAAGATAAAATGAATACCAGGATTAGTTTTAGGTTCTTTCATTTTTTAACCTAAAGTTATTCTGAATTAATCTGAATTTGCCCTGCAGTGTAATATTAATGTTCCAAACAAAAAACCCAAGAAAATTCACCGCATGGACAGAGAAAAGCAGTGCTAAAGCTCACATTCTAAGGCCACACATTAACAATTCACTTGGGACAGGCGGAGCAGGGCATTGAAACAACAGCAGAAAAAACTTCACGCTCCTAAGCAACTCTGTTCCTAAAAAGCAAGCACATAACACAGCAAAACTTGTCCACAGGAATCTCTGGCACTAACAGCATTTCACCTCTATGCTTTCCTAATCCATTAGACAGACACTTTCAAAGACATCACTGTTATATTTTAAGCAGATTAATAAGTAAAAAAAAACAAGTAAAAAAATCCTTAGTGCAACAGGCTCTTGAGCAAGGCAACATTTCAAAATACTTCTGAATAAAGACTTATGAGGAGATAGACACACAAGCGCATGCTGAGTGAATTTAAGCCAGCAGAACATGCTCATCAGAATTCGATGCAGAGAAATTCTGAGAGAAATAAACAGAAAAAGCATCTATTTGAATGTTTTCGCTCCTGCCCACAAAGGTTTAATAGCTTTGCAAAAGATATTTGCGGTAAATTTAGTGCTGATGAAAGATGCCAGATTGATAGCCCTAGGGACTGCGTTTCTCTGTACACACAGATTAAGCACAGAGTGAGAAAGTTTGTAACCCTGCCAAAATGCCTTATAATACACAGCTTACGCAACCATCTTTACACTACAAAACCCTTCACCTCTCCGCTGAAAATGTCAAAAATATTGCTTAGTGTTCATTAGAAGAGAAATGAACATGGACATTGTTGTTAGCATCAATAGGGACAGAATTCAAGGCATCGGATCATTTAAAAAGTGTTTATTTTTGTTCTGAATGGCTCTTTTGTAAGCTTTTGTGAACTTTGCTGCAGTGTTTGTAAGGCTGCAAAGTCAATCTGCACCTGACATGAAAAAGCCTTCCTCTTAAACAGCATGGTATTACATAAGAAAAATGGCAAAGGAGTAGTTTAACTTTTTTATCCAAATAAGCTTATTCTAGCGTACATGACCATACACCTAGTGCTCAGAAATTATCCCAAAGGAGAACTGACTTGACAGTTTCACTTAATTGGTACCTAGGCAGTCACTCTCCAGTGATCTGCACAATTGATCTAACAGATTTTTAATGGACAGTAACTCCCTATTAATCAGGTTTTCAGCGCTAGGCTGGAATCTACATTGTCACATGGAGCAGGCAAGTGTCCAAGGAACCTTGGATTCTTATTTCCCTTGCTACTAATAGCTTGGCCAAACAGCAAAACTCCCCCCACTCCCTAGCTGCTGTCCCTCATCCAAATGTCAAGCCCTTTTTAATCGTCAACAGAGGACATGTAGGAAAGCAGTAAGTTAAGGCTTATAGACCATAACGGCTCTAAATACAAAATTGCTGGCCTCCTTATAAAGCCAGACTTTCACTTCAAAGGAAGACGTCCAACACAACCCACAGGCTGCAAACTCACTGGATCTCAAACCAGATTGTGGCATAGGATTAAATGCTACTTCAGTTCTTGGGAGATTTCCTTTGTGCATGTAAGGGCTTGGAGTGGGAGACAGCCATGGCTAGAAAATATGACAAAAGAATGAGGCTACTCTCTGACAGATTTAAAAAAAATAAATTCTTCCTAAAGACTCTTTTCCTGAGTGTACAATGCTTAGAGCGCTTTTGAAGAAATATCTTATCACTCCTTCTACTATTTGCCTTGGCCACCAACCAAAGCATTACAACAAAATTATTCAAGTATGCTTAATAAAATAAATTAAAACAATAATTCTGTGGCATCCTGCATCTCAGCAAAGCAAAGACATTTCTGCCAACTCAAGCATGTAGCAGGTTATTTTATTTTCGCATTACTGAAGCAAATAGGCTTAAGTGATACTTTCAGCTCTATTGTAAGAGCTTCTTTCATTTCTGTTGAAAGCTTTTTCTAAAATTGACGTTAGAGGTGGTATTTGATAACATGTAAACCTTTGAAACTTAATCCGTATTCTGAGTCTTTAGAGGAGACACTAATGATAAGCATCCACTAGGAAGACAAGGAAAAAATACGATCATGCAAATTTCCATTCACATACTCATCATGTTCTTTTTGTGCAAGATAGAAATTCTGCCAAATTTGTACTTAAAATGAAGTATGGGCATAAGAATTTGAAAAACTGAGATTAAGATCTAGGTACTTCTGCAATTTTCATCCTTACTTAGAAATGATTGTCAATATTTACTATGGCTAAGCGGTTAATACATAGCAAAATAACACTAAAAGACTAGCACTTTAATATTAACTTGGAAAACAACCTTTCAATAGAGCTAAATAAAGGTAAATGCAAAAGGTATTTAGAAGCATTGAAAAAAAAATTAAATCTCTTTACTATCTTTTTGACCCATACAACTAATGAGCCCTTTTGGTTCAAGCATAGACTGGAATCCAATTGAACAGGTAACCCTTTTGATTCCCTCTGATTTATTTCAGGAAACAATAATTAGGAGGAAACAATTTAGGAGCACTCAACAATGCACATAAATTACAAAGACATAAAGGCTCTATGAGGTAAGACTGTAAATTAAAATATTTGCATGTGGTGATAGCTGGATTAAACTAGAAAACATATGCCACAATCAGCCATTCGTGTAAAAATAACCGTTCAAACGTCCCTGCGATACACTTTAATGTATTAAACAATTTTCTACATTGTAATTTCTAAATAAAAAAAATGTCCAACACTTACCATTTTCCTATGGTTTCAACAGTTTGTCAAAGACAATGACCAGGTCATAAAGAGGTAGTCCTTTATGTATGCAAGATTCAGCATATATCTGGCAGTTCTAGTAGGGGGGAAAAAACCAAACCATGAGTTTAGCCCCTAGAGAGCTGTAGTTCAATCCAAGCAAGCACTAAGCTAAAACAAATAAAATCATGAAGAAAAGTGTATAATTTCTAGCGTATGAAGACTTGTTAGGGCATTTTGTCATTTATAGCAAACACCCCTTTGAATAATCTCAGTTGCTCTGAACAGCCCATTCAAAGACGATCCTGGAACTCCTGAGTCCTCCAACTGACAACAAAAATTTCCAAAATTCATTAATTAAGCTTAAAACTATACGTAACCTTTCTGTGGCCATAGCTGTCAATAAACTTTGATAAGGAATGCTGAATTAGGACATTACTAAACACCTGCTCTAAGAAAACCAAGTTCTGCTTGATGTTCTAAAAGTCCTACAAATTACTGAATTATCAGACTAATTAGTAAGAGAGGCAAAAAGCTATTAAAACATAAAGTCCAGTTTAAAAATGGATTGAGGTCTATCCCATCATCCAGCTGAACAATCTGTCCATTTCCCTTAAGGCACAGGGAAAACTATTACAGCACTCAGTGTAAAAAAGCAGAGTATTTAAAAATAAATTGCAGATACAAAGAACTGCTGCATTTGCTAAGGCACTTTTCTAAATTCAACCCAGCCCCTCTTCCATACCACAATGCAGGTCCCCCAAAAAGAGAACAACAAAGCCACGATTTTCTATCCCAATTTCTGTTTTAGAGAGATATACCAAACAAAATGACTTTCTTTAGTAAGTAGAGAAGTCTTAATTTCTCACTTCACAAGCAGAGAAACAAGATACAAGAGATTAAGCAACTTGCAGGAAATCAACATTTTTTGCAGAAAGTCTGCTTCTGAACCATTAATTTGAAGACCAGTTGTACCTTGTGACTGCCAGATCTCTCTTGCCTTCTGCACAAACTAGACAGAGAGCAGGGAAACACGTTTGGGAGGATTCTCTCTTCCTCCCTCCATCACACTGTGGCCACTCACCTGCCACAGACAGGTTTTCGCACAGTAACCCTGAAGGACGAACTCCAGTCTGGCAGAACTTGAAAACGTTTTGAAGATGGTCCTAAAGTTATTTCTCGTTCAGGCACTGAGGACGTTGCCGAAAGGACAACGCCACTGCTATCCAAAATTATAGGTTTAACCTAAACCATAATTGCAACCAGGTATCGAGCAGAGAGAAGCCGGCAAGGACCGATGCCGGAGATCCGCCGGAGCAGGATCCTGCACCTGCTCAGGGCGGCAGGGCGATACAAACAACCGGGTCCCGAAGTGACTATTTAGCTGCAGACGCGGAGATCAAAGACTCCCGTGAAACACCCAGGCAAACCTCAAACTAAATACATAGCTCCTGGGACTTCACGGACACGCGGAGCACACATCGCTCCACGGGCGCCCGGCAGAGCGCTTCTCGCCGGCCCGAGCTCCCCCTCCCGAGCCGCCTCTCACCTCAGCCCTCTCTGTGCTGCGCTCCGGGGGCACCGCGCCGGGGGCAGGAGCCGCAGCACCAGCACCTGCCCACCCCGGCCGAGCCGGGCAGCGCGTCCAGCCCGCCCGGCACCTTCCCGCCGCCCGGCGACGGCCCTAGCCCGCCCCTGGAGCGCCCGGTGGCGGCCGACACAAGCAGAAGGCGGCGGCGGTGCGCGGCAGCGGGGGAAGCATCTCACCTTCCCCTCCTCCTCCCCCTGCGGAAAAGCCCCTGTCAACTCACCTCAGCTCCGCGGCGGCTCGGGCGGCCGGGACCCGCCAGCCGGCATGGCGTGGAGGCGCGAGGGCTGGTGCTGCCGCAGGCTGCCGGCGGTGCGGGGCGGGCACCATAGAGAGGGCGGGCGGCGAGAGGAGAGCCCTCCGACAGCGGAGCGGAAGCGGGCTGGAGAGGCCAGGCAGAGGAGGAAGTGACGTCCCGGTTGCCGCGGCGATCACGCACCCGGAGCGGG
>VZTF01003884.1:88665-103785 GCA_013397755.1 Cnemophilus loriae
CGGGTAGCGGAGCCGGCAAAGGAGAAGCGGCTGGTGCGTAAGGAGCAGCGGAGCAGCCTCGTGGTCCGCCGCTTCATCGCCTGCCCGCAGCTGGCGCGCACCGTGCGGCGCTGTCTGCAGCGCGGAGCCGGCCCCGGCCCCCAGCCCCTCCTGCTCGAGTTCGCGCCTGGTGAGCTGCCCCGAGGCTCCGGCGCGCCCCAGTGACCTTGGGGGGGTCAGTGCGAGCTGCCGCCCTCGCCACCGGCGGTGCTGGCACCGCGGCCCCGCGAAGGGCTGGTGCTGCCGCTGCGGGAAGGGGCTGGGGCCCAGCCTCCCGGGATTTCGGGCGGGGGTGGCTGCTGTGTTGCGTTCTGGCGCTGCCCCGGCCGGAATCCCGGCTGGGGGCTGTCCCGGACCCGCGCCCCGGCACCTTCCCGGGAAATCTGAGTGCGAGCACCGGGGTGTGCCTGGGGGGTCCATTTATGCAGAGATGGGGAATGAGTGAGGGTGTAGTCTGGAGGCTTGAGTCACTTGTGTTAAAACTTTGCTGTAGAGTGGCCAGAGATGTAATTTTCTGTCAGGTAATACTGTGGTTTTGTAGGCAAGCTTTATCAGTAAAAGCACACCTAGGATTATGGGCTATGGCAAGTCCTCTGTAGTTACCTAATGGTTTGGGGAGTTTTTTTGTTTACATTTCTGCAGAATGTATTTTAAAGATAATATGGGTAAGGTTTCACAGTATATTTCAGTTGGCAGAAGAAAAAGTAGAAATATTTGAAAGCTTATCTCCAGTGCTGCTCAGTATCTAATTGTAACGCTGTGCTTAGTGTAATTCAGTGAGCAATCTCGGGCAGTCTGCCTGTAAATAATTTCTCTAACTCTTGTTTTGAAGTGTGCTTAACAAACACAAGCTATCTCCTATTGAAGGTGATATGTCCCAAGTCTTGGGAAAATAACTAAAGGAGATCACTTAGAAACAAAAATGCACTTTTAAAATGTTTTTTTTTTAAATTTTTTCTTTATTTTCCTACTTCAGGTCCTGGAATTTTGACTCGAACTCTGCTTGATGCAGGTTTTAGAGTGGTAGCTCTGGAAAGTAACACAGATTTTTTTACAGACTTACAGGTACACTTTTGATTCAGTTGCACGTTTCTAAAATGTAATTAAAGGGAAAAGGAGAAATTAACTTCAATTGTTGTGTAATTATTGGATCAAAAAGGAATTAGGCAGTGATTGTTACTTGCAGCATCTGAAATAATGCCTAATAATAGTTTGGTATTGTATATTGCAAATGCAGAATATTTTTTAATTAATTGATTTGGCATTTTGTATATTTAGGAATTCAAGTTCATACATAGTCTTTCTATGCATAAATAAAATTTCATGCATAAATTTGAAACTAATTGGAGTAATTGTAGATGTTTATGTTTAAGCAAGAGTTCTGCATGAAGCTGTAAGAAATCTGTAAAAATACTCTTAGTTATTCTTATTATCTCACAGCATTATTTAATCTGTTTTCCTGCAATTGACACTTACCTGTGTTGTCCTCTCCTGCTTACCCGGGCTTTGCATGGATTCAGAGAGGGTCAGACACAGAGCTGCAGAAGTTGCTCTAGAAGGTTTGCGTTACAGTGCTGGTTTGGAACCAATGACTCTCAACTGACTTAAAATGTGTATAAAAGGTATTCTCTCCACAGATATGAAGAATTCTAGTTTTAAACTGTTAAAAGAAGCGGTTTGCTTAGTTGAGTACAGTTGTTTGGTTTTTTTTAAAAACGTTGCAGAACATCTTACTAGTTTAAGAATCTGGTTTAAAGCTCAAGTTGAACAGCACAAAAAATGTCAAAATGCCCTGCACATTGAAGGGGGCAATTATTTTTATCAGCTGAAGGAAAAAAGCTATTCTTTTTATCAGCTGTAAGAAGCAGCTCTGAGGTTTGACTCTTGTTGACTGGGTAACAATTTTAGGTAGTGCTTGAACACATTTTTTGTTTAGGTTGGGTGTTTTGCAAAACCAGTTACTGTGTCCAGATTTCTTCAACTAAAGTTATTTTTATTCAGTCCCTAGAGAATAGCCTGGATGGGCAGTTAAAGGTGATTCATGGTGACTTCTTCAGACTGGATCCTTTGGCGAAGGGAGCATTGAAACCACCTGCTGTGTCTTCTGACAAACTTTTTGAAAGCATGGGTGTGGCAGCAGTTCCTTGGAGGGCAGGTATATGTTTATGATCCCACATGTCACAAACACGTGTTTGAAGGGGGATAGGCAGTTTGGCAAAATCTTCGGGATTTGCTTGAGGTATATGTTCTATTTAATACACATGCTGGATTAATGGATACTGTTGTCTACATTTCAGCTTTACTTAAGACTCATGATAGCCTCAGAAAAAACCCCTGTGGCAATATCAGAAAATTAAGTATTTTCTTGTCTATTGAAGGTGCAGTCTAATGCAAACTGGGCTTAGCTTTGACTAAGGCTTCAAATATATTCATTCTTGAACAACATGAACTCACAGACTTTCTTCTCTTAATTGTTTGTAGTTTAGACATTAGAATTAATGAGATTGTCTAATACATACTGCAAAATTTTAAAGATACTTTTACATGCTTTTATTGAAACAGATATTCCTTTGAAAATTTTTGGAATCGTACCACAACAGTTGGAAAGAAACAGACTTTGGAGACTTCTTTTTGCCATGTATGAATGCAGTTCCATATACAGATATGGAAGAGTAGAACTCAACCTCTTTATAAGTGAAAAAGAGTATACGGTACGTGCAAGGCATCTTACAGGTAATGAAGGTGTAGTGCCTCACAGAACACAAACCCATTTATATTGTATACTTAGTGTTTTTGCTAGTGATTTTTTTTTTCTACCAGAATTTTTAAGTATCATCAGTTTCCTACTTCTTTGCTTTATGCAGTGATAGCTCTATTAAGAAACATTCTGTTGTCGTGTAACCATAGATCTTACAAATGTGAAGACTGGTCCTTGAGAAGCATATGCACCAGCAGACTAGCTGCTTTCCATTGTAAATTGTGAGGTGATTCAATTCTGTACCATGCTTTTGCAACAAGTTTGTTTACTAGTTGCAGGTAATAGTCAATGAAGACTGAATTCAAAACACAAAAACACAAGTGGAGAGGGTTCCAAGTCACTAAATACCAAAACAGTGAGATGCACTTGTCCTCCTGAGTTGTTTTGTATGCAGTACTGAAAATAACTGAGGCAAAATATAATGATTTACACTCCTTTTAATTAACGCTCTGTACACTAAGGTGCAGAGCCCTTTCTGGATTACATGTTCTTTATTTATGCTGTCCCAAAGCTCTAGAACTCTACTTATACTTCAAGGACGCCTTTTTTTCCCCCCTCATGAAACTGGGAGGTTTGTAGAGAGCCATAAACCTTTGAAGTAGACAAGGATTTCCAGGTCTGCTTATGCAACTTTTGTTGTGTCTAACACCCCAATGAAAAAAATTGAATGTCTTAAGTATATTCTTCCGTGAAATGACAGGTTGAACACCACTGAAATACCCACTTGCATGGTATGTTTTAATGATCAGATTTTTTACTAAATACAGGGCAGCCTATTCATTTAATGCAGTCCCTGTTTCGTGGTTTTTTATTAACTTTTCTGGTTAAATAAGAGTTGTGTAGTAAAATGGATTAGAACCTTCTTTTACTGGGCATTGTTGGCTCCTTTTTGTTGGTTGTTTTGGCTTTTTATCATATGACAAGGCTGTGTAACTCTATTACAAGAAGTTAAATCTCCCTGTTACAATTTACTTCTTTCCTTGCCCTTTCTGAGAATAATCACAAGCTTTTCTTTTTTTCTTGCCCTAAGAGTTGTTTGATTTGTAACATTGATCAGGATGATGACCGTGCAAGTTGCTTAATGTTCAGTGAGGTCACCTGATGTTTTTACTTACTCTGCTTGTGTGTCTTCTTGGGAGTATTATCTTATCGGTGCAAGCTGATAACTCTGCCAGTCATTGGTTTTTATATGAAATCTGATCCTTATTTCTCTTCTGTGTGAAACTTCTCTGCCTTAAAAGGGACCAGAAAGTATATGCTGGAGATTCATACACAGTTCAGTTATCCAAATAACTGCTGTGAAGAAATTCTTCAAATATTACAATGTCTTCCAGCCCTGTCTTCTGACAAGATATACTAACATAGCACAAAGCACTCTTTTGAGGCCTAATGTAACCTTACCTTGGAATTTTAGACTTCACTGAATTTCTTACTGTTATATAGATATATGTGGATTTTGCTTAGATAAAGACACAGTCTTGGTTTTTGCAACAAAAATGCTTGCTCTTTGCCATTTTTTTAGGTATTAACAGCAAAGCCTGGGAAGTCGAAGATCTATCAAGCACTTACTGTACTTGCACAACTAGGGTATGAAATTGAACTACTACATAAGGTAAGAGTTTTATACCAGCTGATACGGCCTAATGCTATGGTCATGCATTTAGAAAAGGGTTTATAGTGGTTTACTATTGCAAACTAATTGGAAGCTAATTTGGTGTTTAAATCAGTTGAAGAACTGTTGAAAACTTTTGTAAAAAGCCAAAACAGTCATGTTTTGTGTAAAACTCTTTCAATTAAGCAATGTTGTTATTCACTATTATGTCAGTGTTTTCACTGCAAGCCACTGTACTCGAAAACATTTATTCTCAGAATCTGGTAGATAAAAAAGAGATGTTTACACACCAGATAAACCTTTTCCAGTTTGCTAATGGTTGTGTGAAACTAGAAGTCTGCTCTTCCAATCTATCATAGTCTGCTTTTTGTTATATCCTCTGAATTTTGCCATCATGTATGCTTTGGACTTCCTAAGCTATGTTCGGTAGAAGTATTTTTGAGTCTTGGTGCTTTAATGTTCCAAGCATACCTGCTTCTCCTACTAGTCAGTACCTTCTTACCTTGTGAAACATGCTGTGGTTTAGTTTTAAGTTTTTTCAATGTTGTCCTCCCACTTCTCCATGAGCACATGGCCATCAACATCTAGCCCAACATCTAGTTGGACTAGATGATCACTGTAAGTACCATGCAGCTGAAATAGTCTATTCTAGTCTAACAAAACACTTTAATTCCATAATACATTTGCTTCCTCCCACAGGAACCTTGGTCATCATTTGCAACTAATTTGAAAAATGGGGGACTGGCAATACCAAAAACTGCGGTAAGATTGTTGTGTACACTTCTCTTCTTCTGAAGATGCAGCTAAGCTACTTTTAATTAAAGGTTAAAGTAACTTTATAGCATCATTTACAGATGTATTTTTTAAGAACTGTTCTACTTAAAATGTAAGGCAGCATGTAGGTCCATCAAAAGTGGAGTGAAGAACTGCTATTAGCTTAGAAACTGAAATAAACTAATATTTTATTGTCTGTGATGGAAAAAAATATAGTGAGTAAACAGCATAAAGGAATGTGAATAGGTAAAGTATTTTTCAGAGAAAGTTACTGATGGTCACATCTACCTACTTGAACAAAATAAGTGTTACCGCAGTTAATTACACAACCAGTATGCTGCTGGTTTTGATTAAAATAGTTATTCACATGTCTATTCTAGATTTCATGCACAGGTTAGTGGCGGAAAAGCATGAGTCTCCAAACTTAAATCTGAGAAGTGCACAAATACCTTGTGTAAAGTTATTTACTTCTTTCGTTTAGAGAAGTAATGATATTCCTTTGTATAATAAAGGAATATTCCTATTTAATTCTGATAATATAAAAGCATGTTTACTTAATATTTTTAAGTGTCACGCTCCCCAGAAAACTACTATGGTGCTGTATTGAGTGTAGTTTGCAATGTTTCTGTAGTGTATAAGTGACTGGGTGTGCCTTGGATGCTTAGTTGTGTTGCTGAAAAGCCATGTGGAGATGCCCGTCAGGTGGGTTATGCAAGATGTACTAGGACAGCTTTAGAAGTACAAATGTCAGATCTGTTGGACAGTATATCCATTCTGCTGTACAGAAGTACATTTATTTCAGTAGAAGAATCCACTTTGTTCCAGTTTAATAAAATCTTCATGTTGCAGTAGTGTTACACTCAAATAATTCCATCTTTATATATAAAAGGCAGATAGTCGATCTGATACCTTGTGTAGCATAGGAATACAATATGCCATATAATATCTTGAAAACTCACATTAAGCCTGTATTGTCTATTTCAACTAAGAAAGTCCAGTTTTAAAATATAAAAATAAACCCCAAGTGATACAGTATGTTTCTTTTGTTTTCTGTTTCCTTTTCTGTTTGAGGCACAGGGAGGTGAAGCCTCATCTTCCAGTGAAATCATCTTGTAAAGGCTTTCAATAAGAAATGTTACTGGTGGCAAAGATGAAACTCTTAGCTTAAGGTAGATACTGTCTTAAAAAGTGATTTTTTCAATGACTTACTCTGTTTTTCTTGCAGCGGCTCCCAAATGACCATTTATGTTTGGTACGACTGACTCCTCAGCAAAATCTATTTACAGGAGGCTTGAAGCCCTCAAATGCATCTACCTTTATTTTCATGGTGAAACAGTCTTTTGCTAAACCTATGTCTAGACTTACCGATAGATTAAAGTAAGTAAGAAAGAATTACAGTTTTTATACTTCAGAGAAATAGATGGAAATATTAAAATATGTTCCCAAAGCAGTATTTATTTGCAGATGAAATACAGCCTTTTAAAAAACTAATTAATTAATTAATTTTTAATGAATCATCAACATGTAGAATAGAAGATTTCATTTGTGCAACCCACAATGCAGTGTTTTGGGGACTGTTCCTGGCAGGAAGGTTGGCAAGTATTTAGAATGTATATGTGCAGTAATTCCTGTACCTCCAATAGAGCTTAGGTCATGTATCTGTAAGAAGCTTTCACTTATTTTACAGATACAATAATAAAGCCACCAAGAGCTTTGCAGTTACAGAAATTAAAAGATGAAAGAGATTCAGCTTATAACAGACATCAAAGTCACACTAATGAAACAGCTGAACGTCAGAGAAGGTGGAATGGCAATGTCCTCAAATGACTGTTATCTAATTAAAAAATTAGGCTTTGGACTTTACCAGTTATGCAAGCTATTCATGTTTCTTTATGATCAGTGGATTTCTGTTTCCCAGAATTGGAAGGTGTTCACAGTCTGGAAAGCATTGATTTCTTGCTGATGAAAATAATGAATATACTTCTCATTTGCTGATAGTAGGTCATGAAAGTTAACTTCCAGAAAGGGGGAAAAAAATAAGCTACTAAATTCCAGTAACTCCTTAGCAAAGACAAGAGCAAAGAGCCTTTCTTAAAGCTCAGTGGTGTACATCATCTCCACTTGATCCTTCAGCCAGGAAGTTGAAGGCTTCTAATACGCATCTTCTATGTATTTATACACTCTTTTCCTGTCTGGGAAATAGTTAATGCATGTGCACATTTATAAAAGTATAGCTTTCATAGCAAAGATGTAGGTGGGGGGAGGGTGGATACATCTGTTTATATACAGAAGAAAATACCTGGGAGGTGTAAGTCACTAGTTCATGCTATTCTGAGTCATCTTCTTGATGACTGCCTTGGCTTTAATTTCTCCAGCACTGAAACACCCTTTTTAGGCTGTAATGCCTGTTACTGACTTAGGCATTTGGGGTGGATGAGGGAGGGAGAGCACCTATCCTGTAATGAGGAGGTTTGTGTGGTTTGGTATTGTCTATGTGTGCTGGGGGCTTTATTTGCTATTTATGTGTTTTAATAGCAGAGGTTTCTTCCTGTTTGCAGTATGGATTGAAAGTAACTTGTGTTTCAAGAAGAACTTAGCTTCTTCTAGAAGCTGTGAAAGAGTGAAGTAGACCTTCAGATAATGTTTCTTGCTTTTTAATTTTTCACAGAATGAGATGCTCCATTATGATTTTGTTTGTTTGTTTCAGTTCATGGAGCTTGGACAATAGTGACACATTACTGAAAGCACTAGAAATTCCCAAAAATGCTGCAATGTGTAACTTGTATCCAGAAGACTATAAGCGTCTTTTTGAGGCTTTGCAAAACTCCGATATGTTTGCTGAAACTTTGTTCCATGATGAAGTCTTGGCAAGTACAAGGACCATGAATGTATAAATCTAAAGCTTTTGGAAGATCACCTTTGCTTCTGGAAGATTACTTTGATAAAAAATGATTTAAATAAAATCGGAGATACTGTTAGCTAGATGATTTCCTGTTGAAACAGGAAAAATTTAGCAAGTAACAAGAGCCCTTCTACATAGGATAAAAGTAATGAATTCACAGTTATTTGTTCACAATCCTATCTGGAATGGACAAGCTTTGCACACAATCCTATCTGGAATGGACAAGCTTTGCGACTTTTGCAGGAGCTTATTAGCTCATGCTACTTTTGGATGTACCACTTAAATGCAACTTTTTGTTACACTGTTGCTGTATATTTACAACATTTGAAAAAAATTAACAGACCAAATAATTATTTGTCTGAATTTTATTTTAGTGCTTAATGATTTGAATGCCCTTTTGACAGATTCACAAAATACAAAGGTCTTTACAACCCCTGAGTCTGCTACATTGTCTGCTTTTCTGAATTTGCAGCCTAAAGTCAACATAATGCTAATAAATTAATAGTGGTGTGTTAATAGAAGACAAGGTAATGATAGGGTGATAAAACATAACTGGGAGTTGCTTAAAATAAAGCTTGTACTATCCCTGAGGAAAAGCTGTAACAGTTACTTTGTTTGAAAATAACAGGGGGCAACCTATACTAGTTTATAATACAATACACAAACATCTACATGTGTATAGGAATTATTCTAAGTCTGAAAGTCACCAGAATATTCAGTGCTGTATAAATGATTTTGAAAAAATAAAATCATCTTACTTGAAACCTTTGCCAATATCTTTCTTTAATGTGTAATACATGTACCAGAAAATTACTCAAAACCATATGCTATTAAAATTCTGTTTTTAGCCATAGTACTCCATAAGGCAACCTGTTCCTAATTTCTCTTTCTGTCTTACGATGTAACTGTTCTGTTGTTCAGCAATGCTGAGAGGTTGTACTGTTTCTGTGTTCTATATTGTACCCTCTGGGAAGAGCTGTGGCAAAAAAATACACTTCTTTAGCAAAGCACTAGTTTATAAAATATTTTCAGGCTGTGGATAACAGTACTGCCCAAAGCAATGCAAACAGAGTATTGTATTTCTTAAGCTTAGTGTGAGGTCTGGATGTGATAAACATTCATCTGTCTTCCTCCTGCAGTTCTGGCTGCAGATGAAAAATTGACTTTGAGCAGCCTCAGTTCACTCCACTAGCTAGGCTGCAGCTCTCTCTTGAAGCTGCTGCTGAGCTTTTCTAATGTTATGATGAAACTCCTGGAAAGGCTGAGGCTTAATTTGCAGTCTGTCTCAGAGCCTTGCTGGTGCTCTGGTGTAGGCTGTCAAGATTTGAGGCTTCCTTTCTGTTTACATTTCTGACTGTTTCAGAGATAGTCATTGTAAATGGACAATGAATGGCAAACTTGCATTAACAGAAGCAACTCCACCTTTTTCAGTCTCATTAGATGGTAACTGTCTTATCTACTGGGCTTACAAGACTGCTGTGTTTCTTGGGCTGATTCCCTGCCCCCCTGGTCCCCTCCTTGAATCAAAACACCGTGCTCTTGTTGCAGCAACATGCCTTAGACATCCAACATACCAGGAGAAGTATTCTATACACGAAATGTAAGACCACCACTGCCTAAAGAAATTTCTTCAACTGTGTGCTGATAACATTTCAAACATGAACTGAAAAAAAGGAAAATTGTTTTATTTTGATGCTTTTGGAAAGCAGCATTTAATGAGCCAATGCAGAGACCAGCAGCAGGAGTCTGTAAGTTGAAGGAATATTGCGTAACTGGGGACTTGAAATGAGATTTAATGCTCACCAGAAATACACCATTAAGGCTAAGTGTAAGCAATGTTTAGCCCTGATCACAAATGTGAAATGGAGAGAGAAATGCCTGCCCTTATAAAAATGATTTTAGTATTCATGGAAGAGATGGAAAAAGTGAAAATTACTGTTGTATGTGAATAAATACACAGGGAGTGAAAATTAAGTAGGTCTATGTATGTGATTAATTGTTGCTATCCACTCAGTAATTCCTACTGCTGCAGGATTATAGCTTTTATAGGATAAAGGTGAATGAAAACTTTCACTTCACTTTCAAATTTTAAATTGTGTATAAAGGCTTGTCATACATTTCTGTTACGATTTTTAACCAATGCTGTACTATTTGTGTTCCTTTCCTTTGCTTAACTGCCTTTTTTTTTCCCCAAGACTGATTTAATACATCAACCTCTGAAACACAAACCACATGTGATGCACTATCCAGTAGAACGCTTTTAAGTGTTGATCTCATTCTTCCTATTTCTTTGAGAAGCTGCCCAAAAATAGAATTTGGCATTCTATAATAAAGCACAAGTATATCATACTTTTTATATTGGTTGTAATTTTAGAGATGCTATGTCTTTTCTAGTGGCCCTCATCATTTGTGCCATCTGTCTGGGAAAGCAAATTATGACTGTGCTAGCAATTGCCTAAGCTTTTCCTGCTTACCTATATTAAAGTCATAACACAAATAGAAACAGAAACAAACTTGGTCCAGTTAATGAGAAATTTTGCCCCTTGGAATTAGGTCAGTTAAGCTGAACTCTATAGTCAGTTCACTTTTGATCTAGAAGAAGGGTTTGTGACCTTGCAGTAATTAACACAGTAGATGATGTGATAAGGGGTTGTTAAACTGGAATGTGTTTGTGCAGGCTACTAAACCTGTTCAGTACTGAACATTTTAATAATTAGAGCTCAGCCTTGCAGGCTAATGATAATGTTGATGGAAATAGCATAAAACTTGAGAAATAGATTGTGTGGTATAGTTTAAGATGTGCAAATGTGATAGGAAGAAACTGAGGCTTCCCGAGAAGCATGTTGAATTAGTTGTTTTGTTAGGCTGAACACAATCTGTGGGGCTGCAGATTGAAAACTACAGCTTGAGCTTTTTATGACTTTAATTAGCAAAGCCATACCTTTCTTCTGTGAACACTGAGAACATGGAAATAACAGGTAACTTTTCCAGAAAGGACAAGTCAGTGGGAGATGTTTATTTGCTCACATTATATCCTTGTTTAACAGCTATTGCATCTTTCCTTGTGTGGGCTGTTTAACTTGTCCCTGCTAAAAATAGGCACACTGACTGTCCCCAGCTGATAGAACACGACATGCAGCAAGCACATGAAGCCCAAGGGAATTAGGCGTAGTTAAGATACACCAAATGAAACAGTCGATTACTCATAAGCTAAATCTTTAAACACGGATGTGGTTGATCCTATTGATATGACCCCAAACAGACAAACAGCTCAGGACTTCATAAGCTTGCTTCTGTCGTTTGAAGGAAATTGATGTGTTTGAGGCAAGGAAGATACAAATAAAGTAGAATGGTTTGGTAAATTTCCTGGTAAAAAATCAACATATAAAATTGATGTGAAATTTATCATGAATTTGTTCTTAAAATGCTTCTGCAGTGATTTTTAATTTAACATTCTAGAATCAATTCTTCACTAGCGCACCAACATTGAAAGGGAAGAGATGTCTTCTGTCGCTGTTGGGATGGCCGCTACATAAAACAGGCAAATGCCTCGGAGACGGGCAAAAAAGCATTTATTCAAAGAAACAGTGTCTTTTATACACTTTTGTATGTTACCATTCATGTTACATACTCATTGGCTGCTAAATGACTACAATAGACTCATTGGCTATTATTTAACTACAATATACCACCATTGGCTAGCTATAACCTAAGCCTACAGGCACTCAGGAAAATAACAGGTGCAATATGTTGCTGTTTTCCCCTTATATTGTTTATGCTTCGTGCTTTTGCTAATCTTACAATTCCCATGGGTAAAACTGAATTCTCAGGGATACACAGTGAGTGTGCCTAAGTCGAGATCTGGGAAAGTTTCAGACCAGCAGTCTGTTCCCACAGTCTTCAAGAGATACGTGTTCATAAAAGATTTGTCCATACTTACAAGCTTTCAACTAATTATTTGATAGCTATTCTATGCTGTTAGTGACATAGATTTTGTACAATCCAAAATTTAACATTTTGTGTTTTGAGCCCTATTTTGATCCCAGAATAAATCCATTTTGTGCTGTGTTGTTTGGAATGGCTATTGCACATTTATGAGTAAGGAGCCGAATTTGAATTATTTCATTACTGCAGTTGTTTTTCTAAATTCATGTTGTAAAACATGCTGTCCTGAGATAGAAGAGCTAAAGCTCCACTACAGAGTCTCCCAGCAGTAAGGACGTATGACTAATTCAGCAGCATCAGCCACAATTAAGTGATATTTCCTACAAAACTTCCCTCATTACACTCCTTGACAGCTGCTTCCATCCAGAATATGTCACGCACTTCAAATAGCTGTTGAGAAGTCTGACCTGTTTAAGTCACTGTATGACTTAGTCATATAAAAACACCATGCTGATAACAGAGATTAA
The DNA here is from genome assembly GCA_013397755.1 of Cnemophilus loriae. Lineage (NCBI taxonomy): Eukaryota > Metazoa > Chordata > Aves > Passeriformes > Corvidae > Cnemophilus > Cnemophilus loriae. The sequence goes on from VZTF01003884.1 coordinate 101,163, forward strand.
ATTCAACTAAAAATACTCCTGGGCTAAATAACCACTTACTGGAATATATAGCCCTAGTATCATTATGCTTTTGAGAAAATTCAGACTGATGATTCCAAAAACATCCAAGTTGGGCATTCCATTGATCACCACCGCTCAAAGACTGTCGAATGGCCCTGCCCTCCTAGGCAAATTCATCACTAACCTGGAGGTGTAGATATCCAGAATCAGTTCTCCAGGCCCTTCATACAGATGTCCAAATATCCAACACTGCATTAAAACGTTTAATGCTGTGTTTGAAAGCTTATCTGTACAGGAAATCTCTATTACTGCAATTATGTTTTCATATCACTTGAAATGCAATGTCAGCTAAAAGCTGGTTTTGGGCTTCTGTGGCTTATTTTACTGTATAGCTTATGCCAAGCTGATGGAAGTCCCTTTCTTCAGGTATTCATACTTCAGATTTTCCTAGAGTAGCTGGGCTCTTCAAGGTTATGATTTTTATTTTCTTTGTGTGTCAGTGAGACAGAAGACTGGCACTCCCTCAGATGTATTTTTGTACTTTGCAAGGTTTTGTTGTGTTACTGGACACATAAGTGAGAAAACCTGACAAGAAAAACTGAGAAAATAATGAAAATTACATTTAGTATTGTATATTTTTATTAGCTCTTCCCCAAGTGCACTTTTTGCAGTTCATGGGTAGGCCTTTAGGTTCATGCTTTTTGTTTGACCATGCATTTCTTAAATTCATCCACTAATAGAGATAGATGTTAACTTCAGTTATTATTGGGCTTGTTTTTGGGACAGGTTTTGGGCAATGCCTGCTTAGAAACTCAATAAAACAGCATAGACAGGGAAATGCTGAATATTTAATAGGTGAAGAAGTAAAGCATACAGGCCAAATACAGAGGTAATTGCCTAATATTTTAACAACTGTTGAGGTTAATTCTTGAGAAACTCACAATATCACTGTAATTTAACACATTTTAAAATTTTGCTAGAAGAGCTGAAGATAAGCATAGTAACATGTATAATGATTTCACTAACAGCTAGATTGCTGTCAGTTCTTTTGGTAATGAATTTCATCATTGCAGCATTTAACCAAATGTCATAATATATTTTTCTGTGAGAATCCCCTGGCTTGAGGTACCTTGGTTTTTCCTAACAGCCGTATTTTAGATATATATGTTGCCACTCCTGATTACCTTGTTGCAAGTGGGATGAAAACAATTGTGGACTGAAATAATCGTTACTGAGAACAAAACTGAGTGGTTTTCAGCAATGCACAGCTGCTTGGCAGAACTGTTAGGTCTGTCTCAGTGCTCTTTAAGAGCACGAATCAGAACTCCTCTCCAAAACACAACCGCTACCTCCCTCTATAGGCGTGACAAGGAAAACCAGACAAAGTCGATCTACAGTTTAGCAAATTTAGTCTGCATCAGCTGTGTAATCTCATAAATAAATGAAAGTTATGCAGACCCGTACAGAAAACACTTATCACATGGGCTTTGAGCACCAACATTTCAGATTAATGCTCTTAGTTAATCTTGCAAATGTTTTGCTTTTTTTGTTGTCATTGATCTGGTCCCTCTAACTCATGGCTCTGACAAAAAGCAATCTGGTGTATGGGGTGCATTCTCAGTGAGAAACACCGCCAGAGCTTAGGTGCCCAGCAGCTACTGACCCAGTCATATTTCTTCGTATTCTGATCACAGTTAGATCCAGAAATACATCCAGATGCCAGTTCATAAATATAATGTCCTTTTTTGCCATGTCTTTTGAGTGAACCATTATCATATCCCTTCCTCTGTAAACCAAACTGTTTAATATTTTGTGTATAAATATCTAAAGTGAGCATCCTAAGGAGGATGGAGCCAGGCTGTGCTCACTGGTGCCAAGCAATAGGACAGGAGGCAATGGGCAGAAACTGATGCACAGGAAGTTCCACCTGAACATGAGGAAGAACTTCTGAGCACTGGAGCAGATGGTCCAGAGAGTCTATGGAGTCTCCCCGACCGGAGATGTTCAAGATCCCCCTGGATGCAGTCCTGTGCAATGTGCTCTGGGATGGCCCTGCTTGAGCAAGGAGGTTCCACCAGATGACCCGCTTTGGTTCCTTCTAACCCGACCCGTTCTGGGATTCTGTGATACGTATTAACTGCCTCTTCAGGCAAAGGGCTGCCCTGTGCCCCGCCCCTTTTAAGGGCGGCTGTGCTGTGCTCGCCCCGGACACGCGTGTGCCGCAACCCCGGGCTCCATCCCCGCGGGGGCCGCCCCGGCCCTCGCCCTTACTTAAGATGGCGCCGGCAGCGCCCGGTCACGTGCCGGCGGGCGGGGCGGCCCGCGCTCTCCTCTCCCGGTGGCGGCGCGCGCGGCAGGATGGAGCCGGCGGCACTGGAGCGCTTCCACAGCCCGGGCAAGGGCAACGGCCTCCGCTCCCGCCGGAGGGTGCGGCCCGGAGAGCTGCTCTACCGCGACGCGCCCTTCGCCTACGTCCTCACCAAGGAGCAGCTGGGCAGCGTGTGCGAGCGCNCAGAGGAGCTGGTTGTGCCGGGTCTCCGCGGCTGTGTGCTGCCAGGGCTGAGGTGCGAGGCTCGCCGCTTCCTGCCACTCTTGTTAACGGGGGACTTTTTTTTTTTTTTTT